>JAGKTI010001868.1:25509-37384 GCA_018397915.1 Birgus latro | reverse complement strand
GGGGGGGGAGAATTAATAGTTGAGGATGTCGTCGTCAGTGTCAGTGTCCCCACTGACTCTTTTATCATTTTAATGCTCTGTGCCCATGTCTCAGGCTTTCTTTGTCGTTTCAATGGCTGGTCGGGTGTATCCACTTCACTTTCAGAACTAGTGGTATCCATTTTGATGAGTATTATCCACCAAAAACACTAAAAAAAGCGAGTAATCCTGGGAAAGTGTTGTATGTGTGGTGGGAAAGTGGGACTGCCGTGGCGGGGACAGTGGAACGCACAGGATTGGTTGAGCAGCGGGATCAAAATAATGGCGGCTGCAAGACGGCCTCGCATTGGCCGGCAGGCTCGTGTGCATAAGCCCATGTGTGGACTGAGATCTGGAGTTGATAGGAAAGTTTCACAGCACATGGTACAGCACGCTCAACCCTCTGTAGCCCTGCTGGATGGTCGAGTTTCCTTTCACCCGTTGTACCAAGTGACGGGAAGACTTGCTGAATGCAATTCCATACTTACCTCATAAACGGCCACTGTGGCATGTGAGCCCGTGCCACTACAAGCCTCATATTTTGTGGACTGACGGACATGGGTGATTACATAACCTCCCCCCAACTTCGCTGACAGAGGTAATTATGCTCTGTACTCTATCAAATACTGGCATCATTACAGAACTGTACAGAAAAGGTACCTGTCAAAAGCTCCAATGCCATCTGTAAAACTGATCAGCCAGTTCCCCTGATTTACAGTCATGACTGTGTTAAAATAATCTTCAATCTGGGAGCTTAATTTTTGCCCTAGAGGTATTCTTGCCATACCTTGACTGTTTTATTTACCTTAGGACAGACTTTTTGAGCTAGAGGGGCTAGATATAGCCTTGACTGGCCCACAACTGCAAGAGTAAAGCTAAACATAACTACAGGTCACTCTTGTTTTAAGACTGACAATTATGCCATCATTCTCTTATATGCTCTTACCATTTTGGCTCTCTTTTCTTGGAATACAATCACTATTTTCATTTAGACAATCACTAAGACCCCTTGTGATGCTGCATTCTTCTATATACAACTGCCAATTTCTGTTATACAATTATCAGGATCCCTACATTTGATACACGATCAATTGCTGTCTGAACTGTTTTCCATGAACTTAAACCAATCGTATAACAAGACTGACCTCCACTCTGATTTAGCAAGAATTAATCAACAAAATACATTACTAGATTCAAAGGGCTAGGAAAGACACAAAACAATGATCTTACCGATAATCCTCGTGAAGTAAGTTTCATTGGTGCCCTCGGTTTCCCCTCTTTTTCCAATGAGTCTCCTTTTCTTTCCTTTGGTATACTCTTTACCTTCTTTCTTAGCTCTTCCTCTTCCTCATCATCAGGTGGGTTTTCATCATCTGAGGTTTCTTCCTCCTCCTCTTGTTGTTCCTCCTCATCTTCTTTATCTTCTTCCTCACTCACCTCTTCAACTACTATTTTCTTCACAGTTTCTACCTTGTTTCTGTCTTCCTCTAGTTCCTCCTTTATTTCTGTATCATGATTAACAACTGCATCTTCTTGTTTGACTTCAGTATGACATAGTTCGTTTTCCTTATCCTCTGTCTCCTTCTCTTCTCTTTCTTTAACTTCATATTTGTCTACCTCCTTGTATTCTGTACTTATATTCTGAAAAAAAAATATAATATATTAGCAAAGCAATGTTTAAAGTCATCATCATCATCACTATCATCACCACCTCTGCCTTTTTTCCCAACTAAGTACTATATTCAAAAGCAAAGGAATGAGAAAGTACATAAGTTGGAAAAACAGCATGCCCAGTGAAACAGGCTGGACACTCATACATCACTCAATTTCCTGGAATCCTGACTCCTGCTCACAGGCTTACTGCACCCATCTTATGCTGCATTTTTTTTTTTTTTTTTATGTGTCCGACTCTGGGCATAGGCTTCACAGCCTGCTATCAAGGCCCAGCAGTCCTCCTACATACCATACACCTCTACATGTCACCAAAGGTAAGTCTGAATATAGTAGTAAAAAAACTGACCTTTTAGTACAAAGAATAATTCACATGAACTGAACTCATATCTTATCTCATTGCTTAAAAAGCCAAATTCTTCCAGTCCCAAGTTAGATCATAATACAGGAGTCAGGTTCAAAGAATTTTACTGCACTAAATATAAAAACTCTTGAACTCTAATGCTCTGTCAACTTCACAACTCTCTAATTAAGCACCCATCTACATCATCAACTTAACCAACTCTTGCCTCAACTGGTCATGTTTTGTGCAGATCTCTTTCAACTCCAAATCTGCTAACTCACAACATCCAAGTTTCAATATTCCTCTGCCATGGAACCTCACACCATTTCAGTTTCAATAACTTCAGCAACCTATTACAGTAATGGTTCTTACATGGTGCTGCAATTATTGAAAATGAAATAGCATGAGATTCCACAGAACCTATCTTATGTTATATATCTAATGTGTTATAACAGGACTAATGTAAAGTTCACTCAATTTCTGTAGTTGTCATTTAGGGAAACACTACTCATCCACCTGGCCATCTTTATCTCTGGTGAGAAGTGTAATTACTGATATAACAGCACAATTATTAAAAACAGTACATAGGTACCACACCTGTGCATGTTTTTCATCATCGTCTTTAAGCTGTACTTCATCATCTGACTTTTCGTCTTCATCTTCTTCCACCTTTATCTTCTTCTCCCCTCGCTCTTCATTTCCTGTCTCTTCATTTTCCCTGGTTCCCTCTTCATGGATTATATTCTCCTCCTCATCCTTGATCTCCCCTCTTTCTTCCTTCTCTTCACTGTTTAGAGAAATTTGTGCCAGGGAAAGTTCTAGATCAGGTATGTTCCTATCTACAGGGGAAGAGTGGAGTGAGAGGTGACCAAGGGAGGCTGAGAGACCAGCCACTCCCTCATCCTTCTTAGGGTCGGGACTGGGATTCCTGGGCCCCATGACGTAGCCTGTGGACACAAGGTGAGCATCAGAGGATAGTACACAGTAAGAGGTTGATCCAGCCCCCAAACCAATCCACCTCTAAGTCATTCTGGTTAGGTTAGATTAGGGTAGGTCAGGTTAGATTGGGGACAGCTTGACAAGGGATGGATTTATCCTGGGTCATTAATGATAAAAAAAAAAAATGTACAGTACTTGATGATTCAGATGAGGTGCTCTTAAGTGAAGATATGCAAGTGCTAACAGTACAAGATGTTTCAAAAGTTAATCTCTCGTTAAAGCTCAGCATTCAAGATCGAGAGACGGCAATTTTAGACCAAGTTAAAGTGGACACAATATGACACTAAGAGTGCACTACTGGTATCAGTTTTGGATTATGTTGACAATACTGTACACTGTTGGGTTTGCAAGGCAAGTGACCACACCAAGATAAAAAGGTACACTGCTGGGTAGCAAACTGGGTGATATTCATTCACTGATGGCAGCTGAATGCCGCTACATGTAATTCACTGATGCTGATCTAATGTTCATCTGTTTTCTGTTCTGGATCCACTATAACATCTTATATCTATACCCGAGATAGGCAGTCCTCATTACTTTAGGTCTGGTGTAATATGTATTACCTTGTACTGTACTGTACTTCTGTACATATTTATTCAGTTACCAGTACCATATTTGTATGTGACTGAATGTAAGTTGGAAGCCTACATGACCAAATTTGCTGATACTGTTTTCTGCAAGTGTAGCTTGCAAAGTTAGCATTTTTGCAAGTGCACTCTATCATCCACCTGTATCTAGGGCAGAGCAGTTGGTCTAGGGTTGACATCATTCAGAAGTTTCAGCACATTGAAGTTTGGAAGATGACAATTGGGTGCAGAAGGTGAGCGGTGTGGACATCGAGGGTAGGGCTGCGAGGGGCAGATCCAAAAGGACAAGAATTTCTTGTATTATCTCATCCCATCTTTTTTTTTTTTTTGTAAATGAAAGATTTCCATATGATTCAAATTATTTCTAAAGTCATTTTTAGTGGAAATACCTTATTTTGCTATTTTTGCCCCCCTCCCACAGGGAAAAAAAAGCATTGCCAACTAAAATGATGATTAAAAAAAAATTGATCAAAACACATGAAAACTCACAAAAACAAAGGCCACACCAAAATGGGAAACCTAACCGGGGCCCCAGACCCCCTCAAGACATCAACCACGCAGACTGCCACTAAGAAATGCACTGGAAAAACTATCAGGCATTTCTGAACCAAAGCAAAAAAATCCAGAAGACCTGGAAGGAGGTCACTGAATAAGGCCTCAGGGTCAGGGAAGTGAATAGGAATGCTGTCAGAGATCAAGCAGTGTGCAGACACTATTAGATGACTAGAGATGATGTACGGTACGTGAGCAAGCTGAAGCCTTTATAAATACAATGATCAAAGACACCATTTCCTATCTCCTCTGATACCAAAAGGGAAGGTAACACACGGCCGTTCCAAAATACTGTAACTATTTCATGAATACAATACTTTAAACTGGGGGGAAACTGGCAAATTGTTGCTGTTTTTACGGAGGCTCAAATGGATTTGAATCCAGCGGACTACAAGAAATTGGCCCTTAAGTTAGCATATTAGCTTTGTAGGTGGCAACAGAATTGTAACTGGCAATGCTTGTACAATTAAATGGGGCTTATTAGCAAGAATGTCAAATATGGCTACCAGTAATTATAATACAGACTTATGGCTACTATGCTAAGAATGGACTAATTTGGTTCAATGTTTATGCAGATATCACCACCTGAAATCTGCTGTGGCCTCCCTGGCCATAAAATGCAAAATATAAGCATATGATAATAAACACAGAAAACATTTCAAAATGCTTGCACTTGCTTCTGTTAAATAACTACAGTAGTATCAAGTTAACACTGAATGCAAATGTTCTACAGAATTCACCCTGACACCCTTCCATAACAGCTAACCTAAGCACCCTACAGACCTTGGCAAATGTAGTCACACTGCTAATATCAAATAACGTAAATTTAAAAACAAACTCAGAAAAAAAGAAAAATGAAGGACCAGAAAAAGGAACATGGTAATGGCCATATACAGTACGGTATGTAAGTAAAGTCTGATGCACTAAAATGATTTTCCAGTCTCATACAACCACAAAACTCTCATAAAATTAGATCAGTAGCTCTTGCTAATGATAAGCTATGTATGCCAAGGTAATTTTTTCAAATGGGGAAATTAACATTTCAGTGAATTAGTAAATTTCAATATTTTCCTGTTTTACTTCGTTAATCCTTCACTGCTCCACCAAGGACGTAGGGAACTGTGGCAGAGCTACTAAATCCTAATATTTAAGCAAAGAATGGTCAGTCTCTAGCTTCTAAATAATTTTACTGTATCTTTTTCCTCGTTACACTGCACTGCCAAATGACACAACGCCTGGTGATAACGCAAGATCAGTCGAGAAACTTTTGATTTACACGGCCAAAGCACAACAAATCACTAGTACAATATTGGAAAAAGGCACAAGAATAAAGTGGATTGCATTAAATATACCTTTCAGCCAGTGCTACAACCACGCGTCAAAAAAGTGCAAGACAACAAGATGTACTAACTGGTTGCGCCACAGACAGAGGTTATCGCAAGTTTATCCTCCTAGTTGTTGCCAGATCCATTCACCCTCAGTTTCCAATCTCATTTATTTCACCATCCCATATACTAACAGAAAATAATGGTAAACAACTTTTTACTACCTAAATCATCATTACTTATTTCTACCCTTTCAGCTAACATAACGTACAAGTCATAGACAAAATGTTTCTGGTAACTTGCTCTGGTAATAATGCTCTGTTCGGATCTATGAATGAGTAACTTGGATTTATTGTTCTCATTCATAAGAGTGACATGAACGTTGAGATAATTATGATCTTGATAGGAAGACAAATATTTCGATTCCATCTGACTGTCCCAACAAAAAAATTTTTGCTGATAAAAAAAAAATGACGCGCATGGAAATATGAATCTAAGCCAAAGCTAGACGAGTATGGAACCTCTCAATGCAGGCCTTGAATAGTCTCCGTATGAAGCACGTAGCAGGCAGCACTATTTGATCGATTTCTTGATCGAGATGCTTAATGCTGTAAAGGTATTCTAACTACATAATTATACAATAAAAGGAGGTGGTGGGTCTTTTAACCCATCTACAATCATTGCTTACCATCACCATCACATTAATTGCCCTCATCATCACCATCCTTAATATCACTTATCTCTATTACCATCACCATCGCTTGCCATCTAAACCACTGCCACCTTCATCACCATCACCAATCATCGACATCACCAACACCACTACCACCATCACTCCCATCATCATAGGTACTACTGTGGTCATTTTCACATTAACACCGGTATCATCATCAGCGCCACTCACCATCACAACCACTGCCACCATCAATACTTCACCAACAACACCGCTAATCACTATCACCATCATTAGCATCACCATATCATCCTTCACCATCATTAGCATCACCATATCATCCTTTACCATCACCACCATCAACCACCCTATTATGGTTTTTAAAGCAGAATGAAAAATATATGTATTTCAATCGTTATCGTACTGATTTTTTTTTTTTTTTTTTGTGCCAGGGCGATGACGCCATTTGTATATCATCTTATTTTACCATATCCGGACTATTTAATTCAGCTCGAAAGTTAGTCAATAAGTTAGTCATCTCATCAGTTAGTCAGTCAATTATTTGTGGTGAAAGTGAGATTTGCAAGCGGAAGTCTGCTATAGATTCTTTCTCTCTCTCTATCTCTTTCTCTCTCTCCATGACGTCTTCAGGGCGAGGAGGTCAGAGTTCGACTTGTGTGTGTGTGTGTGTGTGTGTGTGTGTGTGTGTGTAAACAAAATAACGCAGCTTTGACCTACTTAGGATCAAACTTAGTGGCTGAGGTTAGGATCACTTAGGAGGCATATTTTTTTTTTAACAATATGTCAAAGGAAGTCACGTGACAAAAGATGCCGAAAGGTCCAGGTTAAAATATGGATAAAGACAAGGATAGAGAGACTGAACTCCGAGAGAGATAGTCAAAGGTGAAGGTCACGGAAAGGTCAGTTATCAGGGTCAGTGGGCAATGTTGACTCCAGCCATATGATCCGATCTGAACCAAGGTTGGTGAAAGGGTTAAGGGTAAGAACAAAGTAATTCAGTTTTAAGGATTACGTGTTGAAGGTCAAGGTCACACGGCAACCCCAGATATCCGGCCCTCAGACCAGGTGGTGGCGCGGGTGTTGCACTCTCTGAATGCTCCTTCTTGTTTTATTCAATTCATGCTATCTGCAAACGCTTTTATGAAGTTTTGGCAGTGCCATAGTGCAGGGGGTACGAACATCGGAGCAGCCAGTCTCGATGGATGGGGGATAAAGTTGGGTTAACCCCCCCCCCCTCCTTCTTTTATTGGATGGGGGAGCACAATGCTACCACTTATCCGTATACTGAATAATCCGAACTTTCAAATGGGGGTGAGGCAGTGGGGGTCATGGATCTGAGCTCCCCCAACCCCCCTCCACCCAGCCACGCCACTGCAACTCAGGCAAAAATATGTAACTGGATTGAAGGAGTCTAACCCACGACGCACTACGTACTAGGCCATGCAAGGTACCTATGGCTTTGCTATCAACACATCCATTGCCTGTGTTATTACCCTGTGCAACTCTGTGCAAAAACTGCAGCTATAGTTATTACAGGTGAACTTGTACCTCTGAATCTCCTCCCCACACAGGAGGAATGTACCAGCCTGGAAACGCACAGAACCAAACCAAGACCAAAGCTAGACACAAGCAATGAAATTCTAAAACACAGCGTCTGAGATATACAAAGCAGATGACCATAATCCTCTTCTCATGGCCAAGTTTTGTATTTATTCATTCATTTACTTGTTTATGTATCTATCTATCTATCTGTCTATCTATTTATGTCTATCTATTTCATGGAGAACAAGGGCTGCATTCCAAGTGATACTGCAGGCTTCGTAACACATCTTCCTAAGCGATCTATTCAGCATATTGTGCTCAGTATCCACTTGCATGTTATAAATGCAAAATACGTCATTGAATATGAAAACGATATAAATAGCATACGAGAGAATGCTAAAGTGTAGCGTAAATTGTCAAATAAATTGATTAGGAAGAGATATTACGAAGCCTCCTATGAGATGCATTGTAGGTGCATATTTGCAGGCTTCGCAGCACTTTAATCCTTATACGCAGTGATCTGTTTTGCACCAGTGTCAGTATCCTCTTTAAGAGCACAGTATTTCGGCATGGAAAGGAGGGTGAGACTGTTCGGGTGTAATATGCAAAATGAATCGCCTAGGAAGAGGTGCTACGAAGCCTGCTATTACTACTACTACTTCTACTAAGGCGCAGCAGAAGAATGGAACCTGTATGGACTGCATCTGAGGATGATTGGGGATTTATTGCTCATATAATGCCACTCAGGGAAGAGTGAGGCTGGTTACCATAGCTTTAAATGTCGGGACTGTGTAGCCTAGCCCCGGGCCCCTACGCCATTGTTTGTATGGGGAAAATGGGAAAGGGTGTTACTTTCGTACTGTCCATTATTATTATTATTATTATTATTATTATTATTATTGGTGTTTATCATTATTATTGTTATTATTATTATTATTTATTTTTTATATTATTATTATTATTATTATTATTATTGTTATTTGTTGTTGTTGTTGTTGTTGTTGTTGTCTAAGTCATCAACTACAAAATAAATCACAGGAAAACATTCCCCTAGTACAAAGCACCGTATCATTAAACTATTGATTTATAACACCGTCTATTAAACAACTGGGGGACTACTGCTATTCATTCAACATCCTATACTTACCAAAAGAAAAAAAAATAATTAAAGGTAAATTAATAACAGAAACAATTTCATTTCTCCTTATGCTTCACCTATGATGCATTTGGTAGTTGAGCGAAAATGGAGATATAAACTAAGAATATATTATATAATTTTGTTTTTGTCGTGCAGTATTTCACCTCAGGAATCACTCTAGGTTACATGCGAAGTATCTGGTGGCTATTTGATTGGAAATAATAATAATAATAATATTAATTGTTATTATTATTGCTATTTTTATTATTATTATTATTATTATTGTACATGACTGCTGAAAACGACTTAAGTTCAAGAAAGTTTTGCCACTGCGGATACCTCAGAACGGATCCGCGCCAAATATCTCGGAACTTTCTTCATTATCTCCAATTAGCTCTCCGCTCCCTTTCCCTTCCTTCCCCTCCTCCCTCTTAATGGCGCCATAATCAGCAACATCCGTGTGCCTTCACAGTCCAGGGGTATATATGGACTGGCATACCGGAACACGACATCAGTACACTTCTCCCTTCATCTTTGGAGTTCTGGCGCAGATTTGAGAAAGGGCTGTTGTTATTTCAAAGAGCCAAACAAGAAATGTTGTAGCGTCAGGACCGTTTGAAATTTAGTACATCTATTTACTTTTTCTTGCACACTTGGATTTTTAAAAGTGTTTTTTGGCCAGTGAGTGAAGAAAGGATGTCGGGCAGTTGGAGTGGGAAGATGGCGGTGCTGATGTCAGTGGTGATGGCAATTCTGGTGACGACAGATGTCGCCATGGCTACCCCATCTCGCTATACCCAAGACAGCAACAACAGCACCAGGGACAGCAAATGTAAGCATATTAATTTAGAATCTTTGGAACCGTATTTTCGTTGGCGCAAAAGAGTTCGTAGTACCTCTCCCTATACGATTTATTCTGCACATTATTCCTTGATATTCTGTTGTCTGCTACATTACAGTATCTACATGATCAATAATATACTCGTGCAAAAGGATCTATCTATCCATCTATAGCCAGACAAGAGGATACCGAGCTGTAATGTGCAAAATAAATCGTTAAGGAATGGGCGTTGAGGCTCACTCAGCTGAATTAGTTGGACGATGATGATGATGATGATGATGATGATGATGATGATGATGATGATGATGATATAAGTAACGCAGGCAGTAGTGTCAGAATTCATGATCAGTGAGACACATCTTCACGGGTTTATGATAAAAGTTTATCTATAGCCGGATATCTTACTTATTGCCCCGTAAGGAGTGGCTACAAACAAATCGCCTCCATGTCACCCTGTTTTCTGTCATTAGGTTGCCCTCACTAAGTTCACACCATCGCACTCACTCTTCCATCTCATTCTTGGTTCCCCTCCCTCTCATATCTCTTCATACCATCCCTCTATCTCATCCTTGGTCCCCACCTTCTCTCATATATCTCTCCATACCATCCCTCCATGTTATCCTTGGTCACCCCTCTCTTCTATATCTCTGCATAGAATCCCCCCACCTCGTCCTTGATTCCCCCTTCCCATGTATCTGTCCATACCATCCCTCCATCACATCTCCGGTCTCCTCCTCCCCCTCCCCCGTCTATCCCACTCACATACACTCTTCTAGTCAGTCTCTCATTCCCCATTTTCTCCACATGACCAAACCATCTCAAATTATTTCACCTAACGCTCTCAGTCACATCCCCATCGACACCACAATGCTCCCTCACTTCCTCATTCGTCTGTATGTCTCTGCACCCCATCACTCTATCTCATTCCTGGCTCCCCCTCCCCCGTCTATCCCACTCACATAAGCTCTTCTAGTCAGTCTCTCATTCTCCATCCTATCCATATTACCAAACCATCTCAGAGTATTTTTCTTAACGCTTTCAATTATAACACCAAGACCTAGCCATCTAAATACATTTTTCCTTTTTCTTTTTGTTTTCTCGTTCTTTTTTCCCCCGTCCAAGGCTCAAGAAGTGGACCCAGTGGACCGCTGGTTGAGGCTGTCTTTCTACTGCGGTCCACCATCCTGCTTTCGGGGGATAGGGAGGGAGCTGAGGGACGTTTGTATATCCCGGAAGCTCGTCTATATTGATGCTACCGAGAGAAGGCCTCCTAACTTCGCAGTACTTCTTCCTAAGCGATTTATTTTGAGAGTCAGTTCTTCACACAGCCTTGATAACTTCTGAATATCGACAGTTTGCATCAGTAACAAAGAGGAGGATATGAAGCCGTAATACGCAAAACAAATCGCCGAGGAGAAGGTGCTCCGTAGGCACGTGTACCACCCAGACTGCTCTTGTGACATCAAAGGCTTCGTAGCATCTTTACCTTAGCGAATTAGTTATTTAGGACGTTCAGTATCGACATAGTTTGCATCAGTTGGATACAAGAAGATGTTGAGATTTGATGCGCAGAATGAATCGCCAAGGAAGAGATGCTACGGAGCCTCTGTGCCACTAGGAATAAGGGCCTCAGAGCCATATATCCTTGGCATAGCAGACTTCGTAGCACTTATTCCTCGGCGATTTATTTTGAGTATTACACCTTATCATTCCCTTGTTTGTTGTTGATGCTACTCTAAGATCAACAGAGTTTTCTTTAATTACAAGCAAGAGAATATTGAGGTGTAACTGGCAAAACAAATCGATTACGAAGAGATGCTACGAAGTCTCCTTTGACAACGAAAAACACAGTGCAATGTTGTCGTTGGAATGGGAGACTTCGTAGTGCTTACTTTTCAGCGATTCATTTTGAGTATTGCGCCTCATGAACCCTTGTGTGTTTTTCTCATATCAGTATCTGTATCAGTAACATACGAGAGGGCATTGAGGTACCGGTCAAAATAAATCGCCGAGGAGGAGGTGCTACGAAATCTCCCAGCCAACAAGAATGCACCAGTGATGACGCAAGTGCAGGGGAATTCCATCAACCAACTTAACCCACTCATGCATGGACAACTCTTGTACTGTGCTTCAGCTAACTCCACACGAGTTTACTCTGTTGGGAG
>JAGKTI010001868.1:0-16068 GCA_018397915.1 Birgus latro | reverse complement strand
CTCTCTGCGTCATCACCCCCGGATGTGCGTATCCAGGAGCTGTATTTCGTTAGCATAGGTGGCTTCGTGGCAACTCCTCCTTTGCCAATTATCCCAGACTTTCCCCTTGTATGTAATTAATTCAAACTATGTTCGTTTCAAAAAATGTATGTATATTGAAAAAAAAAAAAATGGTTATCTTTAGGTTATATATAAAATCTGTAAAGTGTTATGAAATCTCCAAAGCGGTTGTTTACACATGCAAACTGTCCTGTAGATAAGCGACGTACAAACACACTACAGGACTGAACTAATTGTTTATTTTATGTATTTCCTTAGTCCTAATATAGTATCCACACTGAGTATCCATCACTGAACAGCACTGCCTTTTACTTTTAATATATTTTATGGAAAACGTGCAGTCACATTTCATCGGTGATACGAGGTTTATGCATGTTTAAGTTCAATCATCCGGGGTTCATTTTAACTCCTGTTCTGTTTACTATGGTTTATTCTTATTTATCAGTAGGTCGGTTTTAACAGTATTTTTATGTTGCATGTGATCTGCCTTTCTAGCTAATTTCGACCACTCCGTACAGTAATGTATCTACAGCCAGATTTCTTAATACCGAAGGAGGTGGCCGTGAACAAATTGCCTCCTTGTCGCCCTGTCCGCCATCAAGCTGCCCTCCATCCCACACCATTCTCGTTTATTCTTATACCTCTCTACCTCATCCCTCCACTTCATCCTCGGTCTCCCTCTCCTCCTTCACCTGATAAACATACACTTTCCTAGTCAGTCTCTCACTCTCCATCCACTCCATATTTCTCATTATTATTATATTACTTTACATATCCACGCTCATTCTTCAGCTATACTAATTTTTACCTTGGACTGAAACTGACATCTCACTGTCTTGAACGCTGAGTTGTAACAAGAGATTAACACAACACAGTGCTAGTCACGAAAAAGTGTTATGTAAAGGTTATAGAGTTATTCCTTTTTTTGCCACTGAGCTGTGTGAAACAATCTGGAAAAGGACGAAAATCTGAGAGAAGTTAATGTAAAGATAATTCTCACCCACCTAATTTCGTCCACTTATCATTCATTATAGTTCATTATTATACAGCTAATTATCGTCTCTTTCTCACCTAATAACGACCCCCTTTTCATCAGATACTCATTATTCAATCCCACATCTCTCTCACATACTTTCGCTTGCTTTCTTCTAAATATTGTTCATTATTATACATGCCATTATTTATAGTTTTTCTTTTTCTTTTTCTCTCAGCTCCACCCAATTGCCTCCAGTACTACACGGAATATTCTGGCACCATCAGGTCTTATAATTATCAGGTAAGGTACGACAATAATCACCCCTTCCTCTGTTATTTTTTTTTCTTTTGCCGTTTTCTGCCGTTTCATTTTCTGGATTATATTCGTATTTGTCATTATATTCCTTTTGCTGGTGTTCTCCTCTCTGCCATATTTTCATTGTCTTTTCCTCTCTCCGTCATTATCTCCTCTGTGTTATGTTCGTATGTCATTAACTCTTCCTGTTATTCTTCTGTCATTTTTCTCTCTGTTATTTTCTTTCCCGTGTTATGTTCCTTTGTCCTATTCCTCTCTCTCATGTTCCTATCTCTGTCATCTCCCACCCCCCTTCTCTGTCTTATACTTTTCTTTGTCATGGTCCTTTCTCTGCTATATTCCTCTCTTTGTCTTTTTCCTCTTTGTCATTTTTCTTTATCTGTCAACTTCTTTTATCATTTTCTTTTCTCTGTCATGCTTCTGTCTTTTTCCTCTCGTTATTCTTACCGTTTCTATCCTTTTCCTCTCTCTATTATTTTCCTCTGTCTCACACCTTCCTGTCTCACTTTTTGTCTCCTGTTTAACACCTTGGCTACCAGATTTCTTTTTCTTCTTTCCTTTATCGCGTGGGAAACAAGCCTAAAATAAACCCCTTTCTCCCTCTGTCATTTACTCTCCCCAATATCCATTTCGATCACTTTTTTCCTGTTTCATACGACATCACTCTAGCTTCGGTAAAACGTTGGTCTGGATCCGGGGACATATTTTTAAAAGTTTATTTTTGTCATATCAGTACGTTTCTATTAGTCTGTAGGAGATGTCTATAGCCAGTTTGTTTTCATCTTGTCAAAATCGGGCCTTTCTCACAACCTGGATACTTGGATGAGCCATAAGTGTGAGTTAGGAATGAGTCTCCTTGGTTACTAGTCAAATCATCCATCCAGCTTGACTACATACGATCAACATCTGAGCCGAAAGGGGTTAGAAACTTTTGCGGTGTGAGGAAGGGGTTAATGAAGGCGATACACAAGCAGTCCACATCAAAAGTCTCCCTTCAGCTGAATTAAACAGTTTGCTAAGTTGAAGTGACGCATTTTTAGTTTATTATGTATGATTCTACACGATTCTGTTATTCTGGAGGAGATTCTTGTGGTGGAGAGGTGATAAAGGCCACACAGAATCATGAACTCTCCAAATCAGTCTCCCGTTTATTGAGTAGACTAATATGGTGAAATCGGAAGCGTATTTTCTTTTTAGTTAATTATTGCTGTCTCCATATGATTCTATTGGAGAGTTATAGTGGTGAATGGGTTTATGAAGGTCAAAATTCTTTTCTCAGCAAAAAAAAAAAAAGAAAGAAAGAAAAGAAAAGAAAAACTACTTCTTTCCCCTTCTTTGTCCGGACTCTCTCTCTCTCTCTCTCTCTCTCTCTCTCTCTCTCTCTCTCTCTCTCTCTCTCTCTCTCTCTGTCTGCTCATCAAGTCAAGGATCAACAGTACACCACCCAGCTCTCACTTTCCAGCCCTTTTCTCCCCTCTTTCCCAGCCTCTTTTCCCCTTTTACATACGTTTTCCAGCCTCTTTCCCCATTTCCAGACTTTTCTCAGCCCCTTTACCCTTTTCCAGACCTTTTCCAACCACTTTCCCCATTTCCAAACCTTTCCCAGCCTCTTTCCCTTTTTCCAGATTTTTCCCAGATTCTTTCCAGCTATTTTTTACCTTTTTTCAGACCTTTTCCATCCTCTTTCCTCTTTTCCAAGCCTGTTCCAGAGTCTTCTCCTCTTTCCAGACCATATCCCCTTTTCCCACGCCATCTTCACCTCCCTCTCACCCCTTTCAGAGCACCCCGGGCCTCCACCAGCTCGGCGGTCAACAATACACAGCCTGCGTACGAACGAGGGAAGGATTTTGCGGGATTAAGTATGCGGCAGACCACTTCTCACTCACCCAGAATGGCACGGGCTTAGGTGAGGAATGTGACAAGGATAGATCGTTTTTTTTATAGCCATTATTATTATTATTATTATTATTATTATTGCATATTACATCTTTATTTGCGTTTTTGTTTTTGCTTCTCTCTCAGTTTCTGTCTCTGCCTGTTTGTCGTAATATCATAATTTTGTGTAATACTGATGATGAGGATGATTATGATGATGATGGTGATAATAATAATAATAATAATAATAGTAAAAGTAGTAGTAGTAATAGTAGTAGTAGTAGTAGTATAAGTAGTAGTAGTAATAGCAGTAGACAGAAAGATAGGCAGGCAGATAGTCAAGCTAGCCACAGTACTCCCCTCATGTCACGTTGTAAGGCGGGCTTTCCCAAGGTTAAACAAACACCGCCACCACCACACACTATACGTCCTCAGACAATGGACCTCTTAGCTATCACTTTCGTAGTCCCTGAGTCGCATGCTAAGTGCGTGGGGATTCCCTGACGAGAGCTGGGTGTGTAAAATGAACGAAACACACACACGCACGCACACACACACACACACACACACACACACACACACAGGAAAGTAATCATTTCTAAAGATGGCGTCACTTCTAGCTTGACAAACGGAAAAAAATACACAGAAATTATGCCATGTTTCCTCCTCCACAGTGTTCGTTTGGGGGATGACCCTTATATTTTTGAAGTTTTTGTGGACTGAAAGCTAAAAAAAGAGAAAGATAAACTAATTACGTTTCAAAAATTGCTAGAGAGAGAGAGAGAGAAAGATCTGTAACAATGTGAAAGTTTTTGTTTGGACTGTGAATTGGTCCTGTCTAAGCTTAATGTATACGTAGCTACAGTTGTTTTATTTCAAGCTGGCCCAGATTTTTGCCCTCCCTCTTACTCCGCACGCAGCTCAGTGGCAGAACAAGATGATACTCTAGCTCTATGTCCTTTCCAGGGCACTTCTTCATGACTAGCATCATATTCTAGTGTAAATCTCTTGCTGCCACTCAAAAATCAAGACGGAGAGAGGGTAGTATTCTCCAACTAGCACTTCTTCATGACTAGCACCATATTTTAGTGCTGATCTCTTGCTGCCACTCAAAAAGCAAGATGGAGAGAGGGTAATTTTGAACCAAGTTAAACAGGGTACAGTTGGCAAGTTTGTGGTCATACGTCACTCCCATGGTACTTCCTCCCAGGGGCAGTGGTAGGCTCTTATTATTTAGTGTGAGCTGTGGCCTTAAAAAATAATAATTCTTTGGTGGTAGCACGAAATAATCTTATGTTTTTTCTTTTCTTTTCTTTTCCTTCTTTCTTCTTCACCTTCTTTCTTCCTATAGTCTCCTGCCCTAGAAGCCAAGCGGTTAGGATTACTAGCTACGAAGATGCAGTGTATCCCAATACGGTGAGTGAATAACCTGCCACAGACTCAAAGGCCAAATTATGAAATGACCACCGAGGAAAAGCGCCTCATGACACCTGTCCCCACCTATAGCTTGTTAAACTTTACCTACAGACTTTCATTCTGATCAACAAAGACCTCATGTATTCAAAGTTATATTTTTATCTCTAGCTTGATACATTTCTCGCAAGCTGAATAAAATCGTTCGTGAAAGAGTCTGTATATATCACCGTATTCTGGGTGATATGGGACGCTTCGTAGCACCTTCTCCTTGGCGATTTATTCTGCATATTACGCCTCAACATTTCCCTCTTTCCCTTCAGAGCCTGTGACGGGAGACCAGAATTGCATAAACGACTTTTTGTTGATCCCCACCGTGGCCAAAGATGGATCAGTGACTGGCGTGGATCGGTACTGTGGCAGCAGACTGAATGACCTCGTTAGTAAGTATTAAAATGAAAGCCCCCCCCCAAAAAAAAAAAAAACAGAAAAAAGAAAGAAAAATGAAGGAAAACAAACAAGAAAGAAAAATGAAAAAACTAGGAAAGAAAATCGAAAAAATTAACAAAAGGCAGAAAAAAGAGAGAAAAACAAAAGAAAAGAGAAAGCGGAAGATATAAGAAAAGAGAGAGAAAGAAAGAGGAGAAGGAAAAATAATGCTTTACCTGCACTCTTTTTACTTTAACTTGGCCTCATTTGCCATCCGTCCACCTTGATGTTAAGATTATACTTTAGTACTAGAATCTGATGCTAGTCACAAAGAAGTGCTATGAAAGGATGTAAGGCCATAGTATATTTTTTTTTATTGTGCAAAAGGACGAAAATCCTTGTCAGTTTAAGGGGAAAGGCTTCACCATACGATTAATTTATCCGTCTATGAGAGAGAGAGTGAGAGAGAAATAAAATAGAATATATCTTACCGAACTGACGGGGTTAATGAAAGTATACCCAACCCCTCCAGTGCAGAAAGCCTGCAATTAAGCTGAATAAAATCGTCTGGTGTAGCTAAAATAGATTAAAAAGGCATATAAAACATCACAGTGAAAGATTTATATATTACATAGTTCAATCGCTCACTCCATAACAAAATAAAAGTTACGAAAGACGTCAGCACAGTGAAGAGGCTAAGGCGGTGAGTAATTTCATCCTCTTGTCGTGTGGGGTAAACAATGAGTAAGCTCTGGGTCATGGGAGGCTTCTTAGTACTGTTTGCCAAGCGATTAATTATGATTCATGACTGGCACAGCTCAGTATTCAAGTTGGAGAGAGGGCAATTTTAAGCCAGGTTAGTGTAAAGAGGATATAGTTTAGGGCAGTACCAACAAATTGTTATACCAGAAGTCACATGCGAATTTATAGTCAATGATTTGTAAGCGATATTTGCTTTCCTAGGAGAGGCAAGGATAGTGCAGAATCTGTCCGCCGCGAGCATGTGTGTGTGTGTGTGTGTGTTCGACCTGCAAAAGCATGTCCTAGAGTTCATTCATTTTAACCAGACGGAGACATTCGTCCTTTTGTGAATTATTGCCAGTAAGTCAGTGGAAGTACTGTTTGAGACAAAACCGTGGCTCAACATCCTGTCATGAAATATCTTCGTGACTAGCATCATATTCTAGTTAATCTATTGTTGCAGCTCAACATTCAGAATGGAGATACGGCAATTTTTCGTCGTTTCTCTTTTTCGTTTTGGATTCTTTTTTTTCTTTTTTTTAGGGAGCATCAACAAGGAAAAGAGGGTGAATAGTCTTGACATATGTCTTATTCCGTATATCAGAGTTACGACTGAGGATAAATGGTAAATGTGCATGAATATCCCACCACTGACGCCATTCCCTCTCCCGCCCACAGCATACTCCAAGCCGTTTGAGATTCGCGTCCACACCGACTCCACCGAGGAAACCGACGAATCCCAAAACCAAGGCTTCTCACTCCGTTACACACAAATACCATGTTAAATCTCCCCAGCCCCTCTCCTCTCGTAGCCCTCCTTAGCCTTTATCTCTCCTAGGGCTAGTTTTGACATTATATACACCTTTGATGCCACGTTAAGCCCTCCAACTATTCCACTCTCCTATCCCTCCCTAGCCTCGCTCTTTAGGACTGTTTTTAGCATTACATCTTTGCTTCCATGTTAAATCTAATATCCCTCCTCCCCTTCACAAAGGATTTTTGCTTTACTCCTCATCTATCTTTACGGGTTTATTGAAAAAAAAAAAAACTTTGGGGTTTCTCTATGTTAACCTTGTCCTCTCTCTCTCTCTCTATCTCTCAGACTCCAACCACATCTCGTTAATACATGTTCCCCTAAAACTCCTTTGTTTTTTTTTAACTTGCTGGTTTATCCAAAATACAGGTTATTATATCTTCTTACTTCTGTATTTCCGTCTCTTCTTTTCTTTCTTTTATTTCGGTTCTTTTTTCTCCTCTTCCTCTTGTTTCTTTTCTTTATTTCTTCTCTCTTTTTCTCTTCCTCCTTTTATTAATCTTCTTTTTTTCTCTTCACTTTTCTTTTCTTTATTTCCCTTATAGTTCCTGATTATTTCTATTGTGGCCATCTGTGAATTGTTTTTATTTTTTTTATTTTTGTTTACTGTATTAGTCATCATGTATGAGTACAGCAATTTGACAAGTTGTTTGTTGTTGTTTGTTGTTATTGTTTGCATTGTTACATGAGTACTGTATTACGTAATTCTGCCTTTGTTGTAAATTATGTTTGTTTAATAAATACTGCTTAGAAATATCCCCTTTTCTTGATACCAGGATGCAGCTAGATTGACAGATGGTACACTAATAAATAGATAGATACACAGAGACAGATAGACAGTGATACAGATAGCTGTGCAGTCAGACACACACATCTATCTGTCTATCTATCTATATCCTTCTCAGTCTGCTGGTGTGGACTTTGGTGGGGCAGCGGGAGTGGAAAACGAGTAAATGATGCTGGATATTTCATGAAACGATCAACAACTGTGAAAATTTACGAAAAACGGAGAAAGCAGAGGCAGTCGTTTGATAAGTGAAGATGGTCGACATGGCGTATTTTGCATTATTTATAAACAGGATCCAGCACTTCAGAGAGTCGAGAGAAGGGGATGTGACTCATGGCGGAATTATCACTATTCTGAGCTCCTGCACAATACCAAATTCCTCAAAATTATCAGCAAATCTCCTTGTAGCAAAATGATTCTATGATAACTTTTATATAAGATATTTATCGTATATATTTTGGTAAATTACGCAGTTGTATTAAGTAATCATCTGTTCGCTGAGAATAGGGGGAACGTACGCCTCCTACATCCCGACCTACATCTATGCCTAGTCTCCCTCAGATTTCCACAGTACTGGGCTAAATCACAAAGAACAGCCTACTTTTCAGCATTTCAGAACACTATCTTTCACAGCCTTGTTTTAGACAAGTATAGCAGCAAAAATGGGTCTTTCTCCCAACGAGGAACGTAAATCACTGCAGAGCCCTTATCATATCAAAGAGCCTATGCACAAAATATCTGTACATTTTCGCAAAATTTGTCTAAATCACAAATAGCAGCTGATCTTTACCACTTCAAGCCACTCTTTCATAATAACCTTGTCGTAGGCGATATACCGGCAGAACTTGGCCTTTGGCTTAGGACGGAATCACGGCCATCTTTATGCATCCAGAACCTTCTGTTAACACACACACACACACACACACACACACACACACCTGACATCCCACAAAAATGTAACAAAATTTTTTGTCTTTGTTAAAATCATGAGGTAAGTCGTACTCCAATGAAAATAGTGGGGTTAGGTTGTACCTCCTACTAAAATAATTGGGGTAAGCCGTACCCCTTATTAACATAGATGGGGTACGCCTTATCCCCTTGTACCCAGTGGTGTAGCTTGAGGGAGGGGCGGAGGGGCCCGGGCACCCCCAGCCAGACCCTCAGCCCCACTCCGTCCTATTGACATCCCTGTTTGAAATTTCGATTATTTAATGTGCGGACAGTGTGTTCCATTGAGCCCCCCCTCCCAAAGATAGTGCTTAGCCCCACCTTGGCTCCCTCATCCATCGAGACCTGGCTACGCCAATCATTGTGATATCTCTCCTTTTATTCTCTACACACTCTGATTCTCACCATTCAAACTGAATCCTGACTACGCCCGCAAACATAAACAGGCACACTTACACTAAATGAATTACATTCAGTGTTCATTAACTGTAGAGGGTGAGAGCTCATACAAGGACGAGTTTGTAACGGGGCCAGCTTATATAAGACGGGTTTGTATGAGAGGAGTTTGCATGGGGTGATTTGCATTGGGCGAGTTTCTTCTGAAAGCGATTGAGTCACCCTTCAAATCAATTAGTTTTCTTTGAATGCTTAGCGTTGGACAAAAATATAAATAATGGTTAAAGATATATTTTAGTTTATAGTATAAGATTTTATTTTTTTATGCTACTATAAACGATACATAAATAGTTTTGCCATGTAAACAATATATTATTTTTAGGATCATCATCGTACTCCTCAACAAAAGAGATCGCTGCTGGTTCTCCGTGGTGTGTCTGCTGCTGCTGTGTTGCACGAGATTAAGGGCAGGAGTGCTGTACTATCCCAGCAGGGTAAGTGCTGTGGATTTGTATGAGGTATCCCATTATCGTTAATTCAGTACAGCAAGCTCTTCGAACAGACTCATAAGTCAAGAATGAAGGATTGTGTGTAGCTAATGCTTTGGCAGTGGGTTATCTTACCTTAGTGATGGTTAACAGGCTAGGGAGCTCATAGGGATTGCCTCTTCTCAGGGATTCTTTCATGTACTGGCCAGACCTATTCTTGAATGCATTAACGCTTGGGCTGCTCACTACATGTTCAGGCAGACTATTCCGTTTGTTTACAGTTCTCGCATCAAAAAAGTTGTTGGCTTGGTAGTTCTGTGCCTTGATTTGGCTAGTTTGAGACTGTGGCTTCTTGTGTCTGTCTGTGGTCTGTTTGGTGCTAGCTGGAAGAATTGGTCTGGGCTAGTGTTGCTGAAACCTTTCAGGATCTTATAAACTTCAATAATATCTCCTCTTGTCCCTCTTTCAAGGTTGTGAGTCCCAGCCTGAGAACCCTTGTCTTATAGTCGTATGGCAAGTCTCAGAGCTCTGGTACCATCTTCGTAGCCTGCCTTTGGTTCTTCTCTAGCTTGTCAATGTCTCCCTTGATCTGTGGAGACGATGCTCGTACTGCTTTCTCGATCACTGGCCTTACCAAACCCCAGTACAGTGCCAAGAACATGTCTGGGTCCATGTAGCTAAATGAATTTCTTATCATACCCAGCAATGAGTTTGTCTTTGCAGCAATTTTTGTGATATGTAGAGTTTGTTTTAGACTGGGTATGATTATTACACTAAGGTCCTTCTCCTGTTCAGTGGTGGCCCTCCTCCTGTATAAGATTTCTGTGTACTGTATGGTGCTCTCGTACATATACTGTAATATTTTCATTTTTCAGAGTGTCAGTTCAGACCGTGATGGAGAAACCAGAGAAACCCGAGCCACCCAAGGTTGTGGCCATGGTGTATGTGTGTGGAGGTAAGGGTTTGTGTTTATGTGCATGGGATGTGCTTGTGTAGTCTGTGGGATATGTGTGTATGTGTTTAAGTAATTTTCATCTTAAGTCATGGATGTGGGTCATAATGAAAAGTATTTCTCTGTTGGTGTACGGTAAATGCTTTCACTTTATATCTTTGGTGATTTTGTGTATTCACCCTTCTCAAGGGGCCTTACAGATCGGTGGACATTTGTTTTTAAACCAAAACCAAAACTCATCTAACCTAACTATAGAGATTATGATGGATTCAGATCCTGCTACTTTGCCATGTGCAATGGTAATGTTATTGTTCAGTCTAAGACACAACTATATTTCCAGAGTTTGACAAGTGTGTAGCAGAAAAATCAAATCATTTGAAACACGCACTAGTAGAGACTGGGTTTTCATTGTATTTCGCCAGGTGTAAATTTTCTTTAGACAGAACTGGGAAGATAGGTGTGTCTATGATTGCACATCCCAAGCCCAAACATCTTGTTCTTTTTGTAATAGCTTACCATATGTCAGTAGGATCAGTTAACTGAGGTCAGTTTAGTCTTTAAAAATACTTTCTTGTTTATCAGTAATACCTCGAGTTATTTGAGAGGAGCATGTGGAGTTATGTGGAGAGACAGACTAACAGATGAAGTGAAGGAGCATTGTGGTGTGGATGTGGATGTGATAGAAAGCATTAGGAGAAATACATTGAGGTGGTTTGGCCATGTGGAGAGGATGGAGAGTGAGAGACTGTTGAGGAGAGTGTATGTGAGTGAGGTGAAGGGGGGGAGAGGCAGGGGGAGGCCGAGGATGAGATGGAGGGATGGAGTGGAGAGATATACAAGAGATGGGGGTGTGTGAGCTGGGAGTTGGGCAGTGAAATGGCATTGGACAGGGTGACATGGAGGGGATTTGTTTGTGGCCACCCCTTACAGGATTGATGTGTCTGGCAATAGATAGATAGATATGTAGAGCTCTTGAATAAGGATAAGAGCACAGAACATCAGTTTACAGCACACGATGGCCCTGCAGGGATATTTGTTTACTTGTGGTTGATGGGTCTGTTCAGCCAGGCAGACTGGGGTTGATCAACAGCAGCAGCAACTGTGGACATCTGGAGAAAAGAATGTCAAATAATATTTGTATAACATAGACCTAGGTAATTGTATGAAGAAACTATGGTACAGTGCACTCACTAATTTTGTGCCTGTTAGGTACCACAATCACGTCTCAAAAGTAAAACCGCTAAACTCATGCGTATACTTTACATGTAATGAGTTGTAATCGCTTCTGGGGTCAGCCTCCTCATTTTTTAACCACTAAACCGCAGGGTTCTTCGAGGCATTTCTTCCCCTTCCCGCCAGCGGTAATTTGCGCTCCAATTAACTTTTTTCAAATATTTGCCAAAAAATCCATTTTTTGTCCTAGAGTACTGTATTATATTTTTATATGCGTATGGCACATACCTTCAGCTTTCTCTTGGGATGTTTTTTTAGCACTTGTCGACTATCGTTTGACTTGTGGAGACTTCCGAAGTTGGCTCACGAATTCTCCACATTTACACTTCCCAACAGCCCTTACTATTTATGCCAATGCCTGATATTATCACTAGAAACACTAATCTATTATTTCCCAATAGGTTTGATCCCTTGCCACCGACCGTCACGAGAGTGACGCCCCGTGGTTAAGTGGTTAAAGTCCCATGAATTTCGTATAATCAAGACTCTATTGTACTTTGTTACAGGTCAGCATTCAGGATGGCAGTTTTAGGCACTTGGAGTAAAATGAACATACTGAGTTAATGTACATGTTCCATTCCTTCCCCAGAATGCCATGCTGAAAATGAGATGCGTCCCCGAGATCCTGTAAGGTGTCGCAGTTGTGGCTACCGCATCCTATACAAGAAACGTACAACACGACTCATTGTATTTGATGCTCGCTGACACATTCATTCCAACCCTATACTTATTATGTCTATTTGTTATGTAAGGTGATTCATTAAATGTCATTTTGTATGAGATGAAGTTGTTTCACCTTGTGAAAGTAATATTATGTTGCAATGTGGCTAAAAATTTATCATCATCATCATCATCATCATCATCATCATCATCATCATCATCATCCAGACCTCCTTTCCCACCTTAGGGCACAGTGAGGAGTAGCAGCATCCAGACAGCCAAAGTGTGCCCAGTTCAGTGGGCCATGCTTTCATTCACTCATCCTTCAGACCCACAGAATCCTGGCTCCATCTGATAGGCCAGAAGGTTTCACCACGTACTGTAGCTTCATATATACTGTACCTATCCTATAGAGTCAATCCGAACACTGTCATGTTAAAAAGAGGCACCAAGGGCTGTGAATTTAGAAGCAGAAAAATGGATGATGAATATGGTAGACAGTTACTGTAAGTTCTGGTGTATGCTAGATTTCCACTTTGTGATTTTTTTATTTTTTTTTTAATGCAAGGAATAAGGAACCAAAGGCCAGGAGTCCACAAACTGGTCCCTCCAAGAAAAAGCAAAAACAAAATAACAGAGAGCCAAATTCAAGATTCATTTGTAATTTTTTGCTGCCATCAGCTGATATTATGCTGCTGAGGGAAGACCTCATAATTAAAGGCCTAATGGTGGTTGTATCAAACTCATCCAGTTTGAAAACTCTCCCCTAACCTGAATAAAATAATCTGGAGTGTCCAAAAATAAACTGAAAAATACCAGGTGGTCCATATACTATACTGCATACAGTAATGCTATTGTTCCACTGCACTTGTCAGTTTCTTTTGTGTTGCTAGGATGGCCCAGGCAGCATTATCAGTGCATCATTTCAACCAGGATATGATTCATAATCTAGATATATTTAGGTTACTGTAGTACTTTTCCTCTGATAGAGACAGTCATGATATCTTTATAGTTCTTGATGAAACATGCTTCTGTATAATACTGTGGATTTACCTTCCATGGTCCACTACTATAACATATTTGTTGGACTGAATAGAAGAATTCTGAACTAACTTTTAAGTCTTTGAAATTATAGTTCACAAACCCTTTTGTGCTATCCTATCTAGTCTGTCAGTGCCCTGTTGAAGTGACCAGTTTCCTGCAGTCTTGGTTACTAGTGTTGGGATTCATTGAAGGTGACATACCCAGCCATCTTGTATGAAGTGCATGAGGAGGACTTAGGTGTATTAAGTCAGATATCTTGCTGATCATGACTTTAAAGAGAATAGAATGTAAAGAGCCTCTTAGCAGTCTATGTAGAGATCCATCTTCTGGGACTGTAACTGAAACTGGAGGAACTGCAGGGCCTTGAAGGCATCAAAGAGTTCTGGAACATTATTTGTGGAGGACATCCAACCACAAAGTCTGGTAGTGAGTCTGAGAGAGAGGTTTTCAAGAAACATTGCTGCAGCAGGAGCTTAGGTATGGGAGACATCCAAGAAGACCCTGAAGGATCCAGCATAGGTGGTAATCAACATCATTTGAAAGAGTTAGGGGTGAGATGATAGTCTCAGTTTTTATTGAAAATTATCCAGAAGGTACAGAGAAACCAGAGATGAGGGCACTTCTAGGAGTACTGGGGACTGAAGGCAGTGGATAGTTGTGAGGAGAGGGAAGTGATCATGTATGTTAATTCCGGTGAAAGGGCCCCTGACTGGCCAGGATGGACAGGCAGAGAGGACCCCTGCAATGGAACAAAGCACTGGGAGTGTGTCAAGGAGGAGAATACGTGATGGCCGAGAGACAGCAACATGTTGGCTTCAGCCTTAAAATATGAAGTGGAAGGAAACACCTCCCTCCACCTGCCTCTCCTTCAATCCACCTTTTTATGTCCAGTTGAACCTTGGGGCTGGGCTATTGCATCAACACACACTCAGAAGATGTGGAAGAATAGGACTAGGACACTGGCCAAAGACACCCTGTTGAACTATAATGCTGACAAAGACCCAAGCTAGGACATGAGGCATCTGCATTACAGTAGCAAATGTTAATTTTTTTGTGGTCACACTGAAAGTGGAATTTCCTGTTTATAACAGTCCACCATACTTAAGGAAGTATTAATCAAAGTTAAGCCTCTTCAGGGAGTTCACTTAGCCTTTAACAGTAGAAAAGTGAAGAAACAAGTACCCACAAAGGCAGATCAAAAGGGGAAAAATGTAATAAGGGATATGAACTCAGCCAGCGAGATGACAGTAGAAGAATATAGGTTATGTAAGCTAAGAAAACCGTATGTCCAGTAACCAATTGTGGGAAGAAAGTGTAAACTTGAAGTGTTAAAAAGAGAGAAAGGAAATATGACAAATTAGACCACGTCTGTCAATGCAATCATGTGTATTGCTGCACGATGCATTGCAAAGTGAGCGACATTTCGGTATGTCTGCAACTTCCTGCATGATTTCGATGCTGACATCGAGTGAGTAAAGGAATATTTATGGTTACCCATTTAGCTACATAAGACTAACCTTTGTGTAAAAGTCACCCCCCCCAATTCTCAATTTATGCTAATTACTAACAAAAGGTGCTAATGTAAGCACTTCTTTTATGAACCTGTGTTCGGATGATGTAAAATTGCCATGATTGAGTGATATGTTTATTATCGAAATTTTGGCAGAAAATGAGAACATTATCTATCTTATAAGTCTAGCAGTACTATACTGTGGGCGAATCTTTTTGTATTATGCTTATTAGACATTATTACTTTTGGCAATTTAAGCTCGGGAAACGGACAAGTGGTAAACAATGTCTGGGGGACGTGTGTGTTGATCGTGTGCCGGAGTGTGGTTATTATTGTGGTTTTCAAGTTCTGCACATTCATATTATCTCCTGTTTATGGTTATGTGGTAAATAGACTTGCCTACCAACATATTCAGTAGCAGGTGAGTTCTGATATTAATTAAACATTGGGAACTTAATGTTTTGACATTAGGGGCATCCAATTTGAGTAAAAATGTCAAAAAGTCACCTGAAAGTTCTTTCATATAGTTTTTAAGTTATAATTGGATGCTTCAGTTGGTTAGCCCATTAGAGGCAGTGTTTCAAGCAGTACAAACTTATGCAGCATACCATTTCTCTTCCTAACTTAGAGATACTTTTTCAGGCCTTACCCATGTTTTCCATGGTCTCTTGGCAGGTACGAGATCCCATCCACATGCATTAGGCGATTTTTAATGCAGTGTTATGGCTCTGTAAAAATTTTCCACGTTTTATAATGCTTCATCCGGTCATTCTCACACATTCGTACTACATACCCCGACTGCCTTAGCTTTCCTGTGTGCGTCTCCTTATTATGGTTCGTTTACCCTAACTTGGCCTAGATTTTCATCCTTTTTCAGCATATTACACAAAACCCAGTGGCAGGAAAAGATAATGATATGGCTTTACACTCTTTCCATAAACATTTCTTTATGACTAAGTTGGCATAGTCTAGAGTAAGTGTATTGCTTTAACTCAGTATTTATGAGGGAGAGATGGCAGTTTTAGACCCATTTAGAGTAAAATGAATATGATATTGTCAGTCTTGGTGTCTAGTCATCCTCTTAGATCCCCATTCATTGTTTTGTCTCATTGTGGCACTGAATCTATTCCACCATTCTCATTTAACTTTCTCGGGTGTACAAATGTCTTGTCATATACGGTACTGACTGTAAAAAAGAAGGATTCGTTGTTCTCACATTCCTGTTTAGAGAAGGGCAAAGAAGAAACTTGTTTGCTCCTGTACAGTAATAAAAACAGTAGTTTAAAAGTCACAGCTGCATTGGTGTGTACACTAAGATATTCCATACTGGTTTTTGTTAGGTTATGAATAGTTGTAGCATAGTATAATTTTTCCTGAAATTGTATACTTCTAACCAAACCAAACCAGACTTTAACATAGCCTGATTA
>JAGKTI010001867.1:28827-71308 GCA_018397915.1 Birgus latro | reverse complement strand
TTAATCCTTCACTCCCCTTTAACCTTCCAGACTTTACCTTCCTTCCTTCCCTCCATCCTTTCCTCCTTCCTTCTCTCCCTTCCTTCGATCCTCTATTGCCCATCCGTATCCTTCCTTCTCACCTTAACCTAACCCCCTCTCCTTTTTATTCCCCCCCCCCAACTTTTTACCCCCTTTTTTCTATTTTCTCATCTCTTAAAACTGTCTCTCTCTCTCTCCTTTAAAGTGGCCCCCACCATGCCCTTCTCCCTGCACTCATTAATTTGGTCAGCCCAGTTGACATCCACCCACTGATGTCACACCCGCGCATGCACATCCCTCAACTATATATATACCAGTATATATATTTGGCGCCATAACACCCCTCCTTATAGTTACTTCCAGAATGGGCAATGGCGCATCACAGGAGTGGCGTTATCAAAATTTTACGTCGATATCCATTAAAACATTCTAGTGTCATCGTGCGCGCGCGCGCGAACCTACCTCCACACGCCTCTACCCTCCTCCCTACATCCCCAATCTTCCCCCACACTACCCCACATTCCCAATCTTTTCCCACACCACCCCCACATCCAACACACCTCCAGTCTTCCCCACGCCCCTGTCTTCCTCCTCACATCACCCTACATACCCACACTCTCCGGTTCCTAACTCCATATCACTAAACTTACCCACATCCTACCCTCCCACCTCACCACCCCACATACCCCCACACCCCTATCCTCCTCCCCTCACACCTCTCACTTCCCTTCCACATGACCCCACATGCCCCAAACACCCCGTCATGCACCTCGTCTCAGTATACCCAACTCGTACTCTACGTCCAGTCCTGACCACTCCTAAGATACCCTACCCACATATAAATCTCTCCACGACCGCTTGGAGACGGGAGTAAAAGTGAAAGCGGTAGATTCGGTAGATTAGTACAGTGGTGGTGGTACAATAACGACATATAATAATAATAATAGGTTTAAATAAAACTCCCACACAGCCTATAGTCAAAGCATTAATAAAGAGTAACTAGAAAGAAGGAAAACTAGTTTTATGGGCAGGATATTATTAAGCATGTCTGATAAGGTAACGCATTACCGTTATCAGTTGTCCAGTTATAAAGCCAGTGTTGCTGCCTCGTATGGTTGAAGTGATAAGGGAGCGAGATTAAGGCAGAGTGGAAGCTAGGGGAGGGGGGTCGCAGTATAAGATGAGGGGGATGGTGGGAAGATAACGCAGGGTGGGGCTGGCGGGGCTCAGGGGTGTAAGGATAAGGAATAGACTGGGAATTGTGGGGTGGGACGGAGTGGGGTGGGGTTGGATGGGATTAGATTGGATTGGGGTGTAGTATAAGGAGGAGGAGATGGTGGAGATAGATATTAACACAGAATAGAGAGGACGGGTATGGGGAGGTGATAGTGTAATGATTAAGGGATGGAGGGGAGAAGTAGTAAGGCAGTGTGCGGTGGCGGCGGGTGGTGGTGGACGGTGGCAGTATGAGTAGTGGATGATGCTGGAGTGGAGGGGAGGGGAGGCAGGAAGTGCGGCTTTGGGACAGGAGGGACTGCATACAAACCAAGGAGTTAAAAGAAGTATGGGAGATCTCGGGATGAAAGAATGGCAGAGTGTAGGAAGGACACCATACATTCCTGAAAATAATATGGGAAAGGCACACGCAAAAACATAGAGGGGGAAGGGAACATTACCCGAGTATAAAAAGTGAACAGGTGTGGGAAAGAGAGGAACCATACCGGTATATTTGGGTACTGCAACAAAATATGGGAGAGGCACATAAAAAAAAACATGGTAGGGGATAGGTATGGTGTATGATATTAGAGTATGGAAAGTGAAGAGAAGTATGGGAGAGGTGGGGTTAGTGAGAACATGGTGGGGGTAGGGATGCCATACATTGTCAAGTTGCCAGGCACATAAGGGAAACACTGATGTGTCAGCGTTTAGCCTACAACAGATACCGTACTAATGAAGAATGAACAACCTGTAGCAAAAATCCCCGTACTGTTCCTGTATAAAACAATTACGATACTACTACTACTAATAATAATAACAGTAATAATAATAACAATATACATACCTGGTTTAATATACTTACCGTACCTTGTTTTAATTAAAGTATCCGGTTACCTGACAGCAGTACTAGCTATATAGTTCATGGAAGTGGTGTGCGATCAATACTGAGCCATGAGGTGAGTTCTGGCATTATTATTACCCATCAGCTGAGAAGGCAAGACGGCGCCGTGTGTCTGGTTGTTTGGCTGCAATGACTCATACAAAACTTCACATCTACTTCCTTAAGCTCTAACATGAACTAACTCACTCTCAACTAAACTAATCTAACCTAATCTAATCTAGTCCAGTCCGCACAGATTTAGCATATTATAAAATGAACCTAACTTATTCTACCAACCAATTTACTCACCTACCCTAAACCTGCCTAACCTCTTTTACATTAACCTGACCTATTCCAAACCAAGGTAACCTAATTTTAACTAACCTAGTCTACTTAATATTAACCTACGGTAATCCAAGTTAGAATAATCAGACCTACTTCAGACTAACCTCTATCTTCAATAACCTAACATCTCATCAAACCTATCCTAATTAGACCTAACGTACTCTAAGCAAATGCATCCTAACCCAACCCAACCAAACCTCCAGTATGTTATTCTAAGCCTAACAAACGAACTCCAATAACTTCATCCCTACCTGAAGTGGCTGTAACATAAATTACTTGTTATCTTCTCGTGTGACGTCTCAGACCTGACAAACTAGTAGGCATATGTTGCGTTAATAGGAGAGCTGGAGTGGTGAGTGAAGTGTGGAGGGGGGTGCTGAGGTGAGTCTCGGAGTGATATGAGTACGCTGCAATGAAGTGAGACACTGCTGAAATGTGTAATGTAGATTTGTGTTGCAGTGACGTTTTTAAGGTGATGTGAGATAATGCTGAACTATGTGTTGCAGCATGAGGTGGGGTAAGGCGGTGTAGAAGTGAGTTGTAGCGAGGTGTGTTGCAGAATTAGGTAAAGTGAGGTAATGCAGTGTAGAGGTGTGTGTGTAATAGTGGGGTTGAGGTATGTGTGCTGCAGAATGAGGAGAGGTGAAGCAAGGAAGTGTAGAGCAATGCTGTAGTGAGGTGTGTTGCAGAAGTGTGAGTGTTGCAGATTAAGGTAAGGCAGTGTAGAGGTGGAGCGACATACAGGAGCCACCACACCACCACCACCACCACCACTTGATCAATATGGCATCAGCCACCTTACTCCACCTCCACTCCCTATCCCTACCTCCATCCACACTGCACTCCTCCACGATCACAACGTCATTCTGTTTCCACACAAAACCATCACACTCACAAGTACAGTAGGCTGGCTGGTCCATGCTAAGAGGTTCCTATGTGTATTCCACCATACCAAGTCCACTGCTGATACAGCCTAGTCCACCCCCATCATTCCACACCACCTCTACACACTACAACTGCTATTCCACCAAGACGCCAACATTCTACTCCTTCACACTGCCTCCACCTCCACCTCTCCTCCATCAACACACCCCAGCACTACCCTAGCCTACCCCACTATCAGCACCACTACTCCATCTTTAGTTTACGGCTATACGAGTACTCTCCACCACCCACCAAGCAGCCCACGTGGTACCTACGTCTTGCCTGCAACTGCGTAGCATAGGTTCAATATTTACCTTCATAATTCCTACACTTTCTGCACAACGATGATCATTTCACAGTGGCTCTCTGCTGACGGTTATTGGCTATTCTGCTTTGGTGAGAATCTGAAAATGAGGGGTTGCACACACACACACACACACACACATGGTAGTACCGATGGCTTCACATAACCAGGAGCAAATTAACTTACATGCTACCTTTATTCTCGTACTCTAGTCATTTCCCTTTGTCGTGAGCCGTCCTGCAACTAAGTCAACCAACCATTTGTAATTACCGTCCTCACTTCTATCAACAATAACAAGCCTTCCCTATGGGGTGGAGAATGTCGAAAGATTAGGACAGGTGAACGCATGTGGATTATCACCTGTCATTAGGGTTCTGTAGATGTTCTGTTTGATTCTCTCTCTCTCTCTCTCTCTCTCTCTCTCTCTCTCTCTCTCTCTCGTGTGTATGTGTGTGTGTGTGTTTTAAGGAATCTGAGATATGATGCTGGTAAGAACAAAATCGCCACAGACTGAGGCAAAAACCTTATAAATTACACGTTCTTACAAAAAACAAAAATTCTACGTTGTGATAGGGTTTCAAAATATATTAAAAGCTCTTCGACTACATAAGATTCCCCCTTGCTGAATAAAATCGTCTGCAGATACCGAAAATTAAATAAGTAAGTTGACTATCATAGGGGAAAACTAACCCATTCAATCCCACGACTGACATTATTTTAACATAGCAATAAATATTCAATCATGGCGGAGCTCTCGTACTGAAAGGGTAACCCTACACTTCACTTCAAAATGCCTGTATGCTGAATAAAATCATCTGGAGGCAGCAGCTGTGGAATGTAAATGTATGACCGGAGTGAATGGATTACGCTAAATAGTAGTAGTAGCAGTAGTATCGTGTCCGTAGCCCTAAACTAATTAATCAACCTTGCAACTATTATGAAACACTGTCGTACTAGGATATTCTCGAAGTTTCACTATAGCTTTACCAGTTGTTCCCAGTACCGGTAGCCGATAAACTACATACCTTATAAGTACCGGTAACCTAATGAAGTAAATCATCTCGACGTCCTAATTTTATTCATTAACTAACTCCTGATTATTATTCATTAATCTGTGCTACGAACGAAGTGCAATAACACAATCTAAATGAACATGATCTAACACGTAGGATACCTATAAAAAAAAAAAAAAAACGGTCAGGCTACATCCTATGGACCTAAAAATGTGCGTACTAACAAATTACCAGCATCCCCTGACTAGTTCGTGTTCAATGGTAACATGGTAATGCAAACCACAAATAGCACTGACCAAAACCAACAGAGAAACATGCTTCTCCTCCAATAGCATTTAAGATCGTTACTTCAAACGCGGGCAGTTTAAATCCTACGAATGATCAAACTCCAATTAGGCCTACCGATCTCCGATACATCCCATTTAGTTAACCCATCAGCTCCCATCCACGTGAGGAAATGGGTAATTTAAAACTATATATGCGATTATCGTGTCCAGTAATCATTTGGTATGGCGGAAAATAAAGGATATATTTTGCGGGTTTCATCAGCTGATCAGCATCATCGGACCTACACAAAAGCATCCGTTAATCAAAGTGGCCGTTACAACCAATTCTGAGCCAAATGAACATTAATTTTGTGCTGTACTTACATAACTACTCTTGACAGAAGTGATGAGATCATTTGTGAAGCCAGGTAATCCTTGGGTCCACTGTAATATTGAAAATCCCCGGGAGCTTGTCATTCGCGCACCTCCCGTACTCTCACCATTTTGAACTGTGACGTCACAATGTTGTGTCACGTGACCACCAGGCCCACCAACCTTCCCGCCTTCATTTACCTTAATTCTCTTTAATCTCTTCTCTGCGGTAAAATAATGTTATAGAATTAGGATACCAGGTAATTTATATTTTTCGTAATCGCAAAAGAAGTAAGAAAGCTATCACACTTAAGTTATCTTTGTCAACCAAGATGATCAATACCCAGCTGATCATGCTCGGTGTCATGCAAGAATGTGTACGATCCTTTCAATGATTACGCTTCGCACATGCACCATAATATGAATAAATTTATCTGCTGTGTAGACACAATTGGCTCACAGTTTAACGCTACCCTACTCGGTACAGATTTGTGTGTGTGTGCCGCGAGGTTCATGATGTGCAAATATATAATCGATCCCACTATCAGCTTTTATTTCCTTTTTACCTGTTCAGTCATTCAGGGTGTCAGTCATTTTACACATTTTCAGCCCACCACATTAAATGTCACACGCTTACCAATATACCAGGAGAGACCATCCATTCTCTCTAGCACGTTCACTGTAACCTAACAAATAACTCTAACCCTTGAAGCTAGGGTGATGGCTAAGTGCAGTCAGAATGGGAGGTTGATATGACACACACACACACACACAGAGGTGACACTGGAAGGAATACTTGAAATACTAGAGCGAACTAGAAACCAGGTATATCTGTAAAATAAAATATGGCAATTTATATCAGTTTTGAAGTATGTGGACAACCTCACCTACCACAAAATTAATCACCAACGTCACCATCATCTTCATTTTTATTGATATGTAATGCGGTTATGGTGGTGAAGGTCACATTCTCAGGGAAACGATCTCACCTTGTGTCTTCAACATGACTCACACCCTCTCTACATCTCACCTTGTGTCTTCAACATGACTCACACCCTCTCTACACAAGTATTCCTCTCTCTCTCTCTCTCTCTCAGCCATTGTATCCTACAAACCATAACAATGAAAGATAAAGGTGAGAGAGAAAACACATGAACAAGCTTGTATTCTTGTCTGGAGTAGTCATGCATATCATAAAGGGTAGATGGATGGAATATTTTTAGCCTAATGACAATACATGCATATGTACTTGTTGCATAGAACATTTACTCACATTTAAAACTACAAACAACAGAGTTTGTTAGAATTATGATTCCTACTTCTGTTTTGTGTTTACTGAAAAACTGACACAACTACAAAATAGGGGGGGGGATTTATAGCCCCCTGGACTCCACCCTTCTGCATCTGCCATTGTTTAAATCACCATGACAAAGGTCCTTCATGCTTTAATGAAAATGAGAAAATCTTTGGTATGAACACTTCTATTTTCAGTCAGCCAGATTTAATCAGAAAAACTGCACAGGAGGGAAAGGCACTGTAATATCACGTGTACAGTACTTCAAGTAATGTGTAGGAAGCAAATCTGAATTTTTTAAAAAAATTTCAAAACTGAGGATATGAAGATCCAAGTAATAGCTAGCATCAAGAAGGCAAAATGAAAACTGATATATAAAGCACAGCCTGTATTCATCACAAAAGTACAGTACAATTTTACACACAGTACACCAATGGTGCTGGAGTAAGTGTAAAAACAATCGTACAAAAACACACACACTCATAACATTTGTGCCAAGGCAAACATTTCCATACATCATATATGACATTTATCCCTCAGCTATTTTTATAATGTAGAAATATTGGTCTCAAATGGTCTCCTGGCTTCTTCAAGGATGAGACCTACCAGTATATAAAGGGTGTCTGGGGGGGAAAAGTGCATAACACTGGGAAATAGCAGATGAGGAAATTCTAAGTAAAAAATGTCACATCAGCATGGTTTCACATCTTGAGTGTTACTTAACTATAGTTACTAACATCCTTATGGGCAAAAATGGTTTCTGTCATATTACACCTACAAGGCGAGCAGTACTGTAACTCCATGACAGTTAAGATTTGACCGCATGTTGGTATAGCTCACTTTATCATATCTCATTACTCAGAATCACCTCACCTATCATTTCTCAAAGTTATGCCCTTTCCTCCCGGGACACCCAGTACACTGCACACGTTAGTGTATATGTCCTGCATTAACAGTTAGCAATGATATGACTCTCACCTCTACCTATACTCTTTTTACCCTAACTTGGCCCAGAATTTTGTCTTTTTTGCAGATATAGTAATTTCACACAGCTTGACAGCAGAACAAGTGCTAATTCATTGTTACAACTGAGCAATCAAAAGATGGGGAGTTGTCACTTTAGGCCAAATTAGACTAAAAAGGGTATAGTGGCTGTAATCTTGAACAATACGAGTTAACCTGCTAGGTTTGGGGATGTCCTTTTCCATCTATTCTTGATGGCTTCTGATGATTTAACTCAGCTTAGGTTAAAATTTCTCAGGTGGAAGGTTTGATATTGCACTGACAGTAGAGGTAGCAGTAGTAGTAGTAGTAGTAGTATGGTAGTAATAGAAGTAGTAGTGGGAATAGTAGTTGCAACCCAAGGCTCAGCTTAATGTGAACCCAATGGACTGGAAGCCTAAGTTCCTTTTCTCCCGCAGTCCATCGTCCTCATTTTGGAGGACAGAGAAGTAACAAAGATATTTGTATAACCAGGTAGTTGAGTCACCTGGTTATATCAGTGCCACGACATGAAGGCATCCCTCCCCAACACCAAAGCACTAACAAACCCTTTCAGAACAAGATGCCTTTCCTAAGCAGAATTTAATTATGCAGAAGCTGTAAAAATAATCTAAAAAAGGACATCACCTGGATACAAGAGGTTAAACTTGGTGCAGCCTAGTCAACTGATGAGTTCCTAATTCATATGGACTAACATATCAAACTTTTGTTAAATACTGTATTAACAATAAACAACATAACATGTGAATTCAACATCGTATACTTTAGATACAATATAGACTTCTAAACAATGCAGTGCTGCAAATACTTCACAAACAGTGCAGTACAGCAAAATCCCATTTTAACAAAGATACTTCACCCAAACAATTTGTTATTTCCACTATATACTGTATTTCTTCAAATACAAAGTGTTTTGGACAAAACCCTAAAATCTATTAATATCTCAATTATACATAACTGCATTAAGTACAGTATGAAAATGAATATGACTACCTTACAAACATTACAAGGAACTATATTATGCTATTCAGTATCTGGTATCACATTGCATTAAAATTCCCAAATCTAAAGCTATTAGCACTGGTTGGCCATTGGTACAATAAACTAGCAAGAATAACAAAATGTAAAATACGTGGGAAAGGACACAAACCTTGAATGAGAGGTAGTGAGTTGCAGTACTGTATATGAGAATGTAAAGTTACACAGACAGACAGACAAGATATTAAGAATCACTGTGGCTACGCTGGAAGTGTTGTCATCATCACCATCATCATTATCATCATCATCTAATCCTGCACTGCCCCATAAGGAGCGTAGGAGCCTGGGGCTCACATATCCCTGAGTAGGAGTGTGTGCACAATAAACCCCAACCTCCCCTTGGATACAAACTTGCAGACTCAATCTGACTCGAGTGCTTTAATTACCCACTAAACCACCAGGTGCCATAATTTGGTTATATAGTTACCACCCAGGGTAGGAAATGGTTTCCTGGTGTACAGGAAACAATTTGGCTTGTCACTCAGTGTAGAGTCACCCACAGACAGAAGGAAAAGGAAAGAATGAAGGAAAGAAAGACAAAGGAGGAAGGACAGAAAGACGGAAGGATGAGTGGAAAGGGCAGGTACCCGTGAGCAGCACTAATCGAGCGAGTGGATGTTAAGTGTCCTCACCTAACACCAAGTAGAAGTATCCTGAGACAATTGACTTGGGCAGTGTATGTAAGTGTGGTGGAGAGGGACACCAAGAATGAGGGGAAGAGGTATATGAATGAGAATATGAGACAGACGGAGGGCTGCATGGTGGAAGGGGACAGGGTGAAAAGGAATCAATCTATCTGTGACCATCCTCTCTAGGATTATGGTGTCTGGCTACAAACAGACAGAATGAAGATATGTCCACTCACAGGCCATGAACACAACAATAATTTCTGAGACAGCCTAGGAACTTTGCTCCTACCTATTCCCATACTGTTTTTACTCTAACTTGGCCCAGATTTTAGTCTTTTTGCAGCCTATCTCATAGAGTGCACTGGTCAAAAATGACAATACTACAGCTGCACATTCTTTCCACAGCACTTCTTCTTGGCTAGCACCATATTCTAGTGTTAATCTATTGTTACAGCTCAGCATTCATGGTGGAGTGATGGCAATTTTAAACCAAGTTAGAGTAAAAACAGTGCAGGCACCTTACTCTAAACATTATTTCAGATACCACAATTTACTGTCAAAAAATACACAAATTCTTCAACCTAATTCTGAATATTCTACCCAAAACAGAAGATTTATTTTTTTGAGAAGGGATGGCTGGAATAATATAATCATACAAAAATGGTGATAAGGGGTAAAGGAGAAATATTATACTTACTATTAAATAATGTCCCCAGAATCATTTTTTGGATTATGTTTTCTGGCCAAGGGGATTCCTGGTCTGCATCATCCCTTCACTTTTAGTCAATTCACTAACATACCAGAGAAGTTTTGTATGCAGAGGGGATCTGTGGTTAATGAATACGATAATTACAGTATACTCTCTTCACTTTAACTTGGCCCAGAATTTGCAGAGCTCAATGGAAAAAAAAAAAATAATAAATAAATAATTAAAAAGGACAATACTACTGCTCTACATCCTTTCCATATCACTTCTTCATGACTAGCACCAAAGTCTAGTGCTGATCTTCTGTCACAACTCAGCATTCAAGATACAGAGGTTGGAATTTCAGGTCAAGTTAAAGTGATAAGAGTACAACAAAATGGGATTCTGCTGTAGCAATAAACTAACTAACAAAACCACACACCTGGACAACACACAACATGCTAACCACCTTCATAAATCACAGGAAGTACTGGAAGGACACATTTACCAATATCACATACAAAAAAACATTAACTTGATGAACCACACACCAAAAATATACACTAACAAACTAAACCATCCTCCAAAAATATACACTAATCAATCAAACAATTCTCCAAACACTGTACTAAATGCATACTATATTAAATTATGCAAAAAAAAAAAACAGTATTCAAAAAGCCTTCTTCCAAACACAACACTATGCTAATTCAAGCCACATTGTGTATTCACAACTTAGAAAACTATTTGAACTTAGAATAAATCAGTAATGTACCTATAAACCACATTATTAAAAACTGAACAACGATCTGAACTTTGAATAAACGAAAAATATTACTATAAACCACATTACATAATTAATAAATTAAACAACTATTTGAACTCAGAATAAATAATCAATATAAGGTAACTACGTATATTTATGACCTAGACTTGCTATTCCAAACCACCTACAAGCATCACCGATCAAGAACATTAGTGATATGGGTGGCTGTGGTAAAGGTGTGATCACAGCACCATCGGCACTTCTGATAAATACAGTATCTGGTTTCTGCACTCCTAATCATCATTATCAGTGTCATTATCATCATCATCATCATCATCATTATTCTCCTACCTAGCATTGCTATCTTTAGCTTCATCAACAACAACGTCATAATCATCATCATCATCACCACCATTCTCCTCATCATCATCATCAATACCCTAAACAGTAAAGGGTTAAGGCAGAACAACCTCTAAGCTGCAGACAAAGCCAAAAGTGCTGATGGTATTGCAGTCACAACTGTTTACCTCTGGAAGACAAGAGACATGAGAACCTGCTGTGGAAAATTATGGACCACTTGGGGAGGAGGGAAGGGGAGGAATCTATAGTGTGAGGAATTAAACCCTCCAGTACCTTGATGTCATTTTGAAATTTATTCTTGCTATGTCCAGACAATTTTATTCAGTTTAACCCCTTGAGTGTGATGACATACTCTTTATTTGGTTACGAAAAAGCTTTGATTAATGCTTTCATTCCAAGAGGTCTTTCCTAAGATGTATAAAATCGTCTGGAAGTAGCAAGGATGAAAAGAAAAATGCAGCTCAAGGGGTTAATGGGGTCCCCTAGCAGATGAGGAGCTTATGGAGGCTATATCTAACCCCTCCAGTACAAAAAAGTCCAGAGCTGAATAAAACTGTCTGGAGATAGCAAAACAAAAGTGACATGGTTGGTCTAAAGGCATTGAGCAGAGCATCATACTAAGCATCATTTTGCACACTGCCTGGATACAGAAGCTGTCATATTCCAGGAATCTGTTCCAAAATATCACTACATTTTTCAAACAACTGGTATGGTACTGGGGGAAACAGGCAAATCAACTTTAAAGGCACCAATGGAACTTTACTAAACAATTGTTCTGTGGACTCAACGGCAAACACAAATACTAAGGCAACTTGCAGTAACAAACAACATATTATACTTATTTGCTTTGCCATTATTCATATCAAATCCAATCAAATGACGCCATCTATTATTTTAATGCAGCAAATTAACAATGAGTAGTATTCATGAGAGCCAAGCACTAGAACCCTTCTGTGGAACAAGGGATAAAAAGAAAAGAGGATGAGGAGAAAATTACATGAAAAGAGTGCAACATGGGTTAAGGTTTTGAGGAAGACAGTGCTTGGCTTCTTCAATCTGGCAGCATATTTTTATAGTTACTACTTGCTACCTTCAGATGATCTTATTGATCTCTGCATTGATCTCTTCAGTGAGGGGTGGGGGGGCATATACAGACTACGAGCAGTATTCTCCTGTGGTCAGGAAACTTACTAACATCTCTTCCTTACTGGTTTATTTCTTATTCTGCTCTGTTGCTAAATTCTTGTTATTCATGCAATCTATGTTGATATTAAAAAGATACAAGAAGAAAAAAAGGAGGATTTTAATGGATAGTTTGGAATCCATTAAGGAAGATATGCTAAGGAGCCTCCTTAACCAACGAAAATGCTGGCCAATAGCTAACCCCTCCAGTTTAATACGTCTATCCTAAGCTGAATAAAATCATCATATGGCAGCATCATTAAATATAAAATACACCAGTTCAGTGGAAGAATCAATAATGTAATTCTACTTAACCCATCAACTTCCATAACCAGGGAGCTGAACACCTGCTGAACACAATACGGTCAATGCTACCCTATAAACCTGACACCACCCAGCCTGTAAAGCTGGGTTATTTTGTCCTACATTTTGTTCAAGACTAACATTAAGTTCTGTGCAATTTACACAAAAACCATTGGTTGGCAGTGCTGTACAGTTCCCAACACAGAAACCTGCACTGATGCTTAATTAAATGAAATTCTTTATCCACCTTAGATTTCAGAATGATATGTTACCATGCTTTAATGAATTTATCTACAGTATACTGTATTATAAACTTTGACAGAAGACACACAACTGTTTACCGGTAATTAGCGGAGAGTCTTTACCTGACTGCTTTTACAGTGATATGTTGCCATGAATTATAAATTTATCATGAATATAAACTGTAACAGAACCAGCACAACAAATGGCTGGCTGATTAATTTTTAGTTACTTTACACTGTTATAAGCACACTACACATACTAAAGCTCAAATTGTATTTACACCAATGCATAAACAGTGATTAGTTTAGAAACAATAAAGAAATGAGGTAACCATTTGGAATTATTCTGTACAATGCTTTTTAACAATACCATAAAGACAGTTTCAAGTCAATAAACTTCTTAAACAAAGAAGAGTTAAATAAACTGGCTGTCAAGAATGTACAAGACAACAGTGTTGATGAACACATAATACAGTACAAGGCTAACACATCAATATTAATCCAGCTGACAAAACACATCAGGAGTTGTACAAAAAATTACTGTTACTGTGCCATCCAAGCACACATACACCCCTGGCAAGTGACCACAGGAACAAGAGTCTATATTACTGAATTGTCAGCTTAGAAGGCTTTCCAGTACCTTTTCCTTATGATTATTATGCTTATTAGGGAAGGTAGAAGATCGAGCTGGTTGGAAGAATTTTGCATGGTGGAATGTATGACAAGGGACTAACACCCCTGTTTATACTCTGTAATGTTACTGATATTGGGCTGACTCTAGCTGATAGGTACTATGAAGTCTGTAAGCATGAGTGGTCATGCAACTGAAGAGGATTTAGTGTCTTGAATGGTGAACAAATGGGAAAGTGGTTTGTTTAACTTGACATGCTGCTGATCAGTTCACCTAAATTTTTTATTTCCCAATGAACACCCTCTAACCCAACCCTTGAATGGAAAAAAAAGACTGGGATGATAACAATGATAATATTACACCTTACTACTTCCTTGTCTCTGCTTATGCCTTTTTTCATAAATCATCAACATTATCCAAACCTCTTTTCTCACCTAAGAAGGGGGTGAGGTAGGGTCCAGAGAGCTAAGGGAAAAAAAAAAAAATGACAGGGGAAACTAACCAAACGTGTCCCCAATGAAATATGTCACAATCTCATTCACTCACCATACAGTAACATATACGAGAATATCGTTGTGTCATGTGCAAAAATACAGAGTGGTCCATATAAAATGATCCTCTTCCACCCTGACTGCAATTGCTTGTGTTGCAAGGACAGCTAAATCAGCATTATCAGTGCCTATCCTGCATTATTTATTCATTTCCAACACAAACATTTCAACATTACCTGCCAATACCAATGTACTAATATCAAGTTCAGTCTTTAGTAACCTTTCAAATTACAAAATTGAGCATAAAACCTGATATGTCAGGTTACAAGAAACCCTGAAGATATTTCATGTGCATAGAGTCACCATACGAAAAAAAAGGAACCACAAAACCAGGAACTAAGCTTCTATATAAAAATAAAATATGCTAGATAAGGCTTGGTAATTAGTTATTCACACTACTTCAAAAATAAAAGCATACATCAATACGAAAACAATTAAGTACAGACTACAACAGCATGTTTACTCTCATCTGACAGAGATTCCTAACTGAGATTCCTTACACTGTTGACAGATTGGAGTTTCAGTTTGACACATAACCAAGAAGACTCACTTCTCCATTACAGCTAGGACTTTATCAAATTTCATGCAACCATAAGTTAGTATTCAAACTGAGGGAATGGCTTAGTTCCATCAGATGAAAACAAACCAACTACAGTACATATTGTGTCCAATAAATACTGTAATAAGTACTTCATCTAGTTTGTAAGCCTGAAAATAACCAGGGAATACAGGCAAATTATACATATAAATAACAAATAATACAAGTAACTGAACAGAAAACCCTGCCCTAATCTAATGAACTTATGCTCGTATTCTTGTTGGTTGAGGAAGCTCCCTCACATCTTTTCCCAAGAGATTTATTTTGTTTATTACACCTTACTGTCTACTTCTGTGTTACATAAATACTTCCAATACTGCCATACTTAGCATAAATAACATGAAGTACAAAAGGATATTAACCACCTATATTCAAAAATAAATCATTAAGGATGAGGTGTTAGGCAGCTTCCTTAAGTGATGAGAATATGAGCCTTAGATCCCAAAGCAGTGCCTGAAACTGCTTAAGCCACACACAATGAGGAGGATAAAACAAAAATCCTGTGATCATTAAATATTCTATAATAAATATTCTAAGGCTACTCCCAAACCCAATTCATAAGCCAATGCAAATCACACACACAGATTTATTTTTTGTTACTCCCATTTCTCAATGTCTTTCTTTGTAATCTTAAGGTATTTTCCTTTTACAAATCTACATTTACTTACCTCTATTCCACCCTCTCCTTCTGTCCCCTGAAAAAAAAAAAGCACTTAGTAAATGTGATCTTGATAACAGTACAGACAGTCCTAATTATCATGCCAAGGATATATTCCGATATATATATATATTTTTTTCATAAAATTGGTGCTATAAAGTTGGGGGAAAGGTAAATCAGCTTTATAGGTGGCAATGGGACTTTCATGGGCATGTATTTTGTAATTCACTGTGCACTTTCTAACAAAACAGGACAAAAACAGCAATATGAAACAAAGACACATTGTACACTCTGGTATCGGATGCTATTCACATCCCCAGAACTAAGCTTTGGTATTTTTTTTCTTGTTCTTTATTCTGTTCAAACTAAAATCTTCATTGTTCATACCATTTTTTAAAACCTTCCAATAATACTTGCGGTAATGTACTGTACCGTACAAAACCACATGATTTCATGTGCATCTGCACTCACATATATTTTGATTTCTATGCTGTGTGCCTAGGTATTCTGAAGATGTTACTGTACAAGAAAATTAGTGTTTACAATTTTACAAATATTCAAGGGATAGCTAAATGGTTATTATGAACTTGTTTAGAAAGAAAAGTACAGTACACACTTTCGTCCATGATTATTTAAGCTAATATATATTTTGCTGTTAGTGTTTCAGTTTAACTAAAAGGACCCATATCTGAGAAGGGACTTGAAAGAAAAATTGTGTCTCACATCAAATGGGACGAATGACTGGCTGGCAGCAAGTAATTATTCCAAGTCTACAGTCCTTTCACCTTTACTTGGCATATACCTACATCCTTATGTGGATTATTTCAAGTAAATTAATGGCAGAATAAGAAAATGCTTTGATTCTACATCCTTAACACTGCACTTCTTTGTGACTATATCTTTATGCTAATCTACTGTTATAAGTAAGCATTCAAGATGGAGACATGTTAATTTTAGGCCAAGTTAAAGTGAAACGAGCACTGTATGTGTAAATGTGCATAGGAATCATATGGTCAGGGCCTGAAGCGGTTCCTGAAGAGTGTGTGAGCGCGCCTCCTGGCATGGATGTAGCGCAGCATCACCACAGCCACCAGCACCACACTCGACGCCACTAGCAACAGCGGGTTCAGCCAAGGTTCCTGAGTGTTGGCCATCTGAGTCGAGGACAGATAATCCACCACTGGCATGGCTTGGTTTGGTCCCACAGCCAACCTGAATTCTTTATCTTGACTGGGGAAGACTGAGTTCTGATCTCTCACCCTCCCGAACACTGCTGGAGTGAGAGGCATCTGCTCTATGTGATTTCTAAAGTTAGAAGTGTGTTTCTTTTCCTCTAGGTGCTGCATGACTAAATCAGCCTTATCCTCCAAGGACTTTTCTTGCTCAGCCACTCTGCAAAAATTTTGGCTCAAATTATAAACTGTTTTATGCTAGATGCAGCTCCAACAAGGAGTCCCTGAATATGAGAGATGAAAAAATACAGTATGAAAATATGTGAACTGAGACAATGATATATTAACAGGTTGTGGTAGAGAGACATCTCAGTCCAGTATACTAAACCAACTTGTTAATCCAGTCCTGTCTTATTTACTAAATTTTAAGGCAACTCTCCAGCACCTACTGGTCTATTGGGTTAAGGCACTTTAACCAGATATTACTAATGAGAGTTTACAGATGAAGATTGATTGGGATTTATTGCTCATATAATACAATTCATGAGCAAGTAACTATTCACCCAAGTCTTAAATATCAGGACAAAGTAGCCAAGCTCTGGTCCCTTATGCTCCTGATGGGGAAATAAAGGACTGCATAATACAAAGATAGACTGATTACAACAACTCACTCCAGCCAAGCCCAATTTACTTTAGTCTTGCTGACCTCCTTACTCTAATCTAGCCCATCTTGCTCACCTGTTCATCTCAAGGGGTACTTACCTGCTTACTCTAATCTAGCCCATCTTGCTCACCTGTTCATCCCAAGGGGTACGTCTTCCCTGAAGATAGGTCCATTGTCAATAACCCCTGACCCTCCTACCAGTGGGAATGAACCCTGTGGAGGCTTTAGAGGGGACACCTGCAGGTTCCTGGAAGGAGGGCTGAGCACGCCCAGGATTGCAGGATGGGGGTACAGGAGGTAGTGGAGGTGGACACAGAGGGCGCAGGAAGCCACTGCAGTCAAGTGTGTTAGGCAACCATCTGGACAACACACCAAGGCATCAACACCACAGCGAACATTTATGTACATCATCAAAACACAATCTTCCACTCTTACAATGGGGTATGTAGGATTAACAAAACAGGAAAAAGGAAACACAGAATTATGGAAAAATATACAGTAAATAAATGTAAACTACACCAGACATATAACTTAACAGACGATGTCTGCTTCAGAGGCAAACTTTTTTTTTTCTTAGAACGGATACATAGTTAATATTATACATTAAGCAGTAGCTAAAGACTACACTGGACAAACAAAAGCAACACTGTATATGTTACAGTATAATAATAATTGAATCTTGACAACTCCATTTTTTTTTCTTTTTTCTCAAACAGGTGCAGCCTTTATGGACTCCCTCTGAGGAATGGCTGGAGTTTACTGCTTCCATAAACCCACTCAGGGACAAATGAGGCTGGTCACTGTTGCCTAAAGCATCAGAACTGAGTATCCCAGGCCCGGGTCCCTACACTCCTATTTATGGGATTGATGATGATGATGATGATAATGTTGACGATGACTTACCACAAAAGCTAACAGCAAAGAAATGGTCTCCGTTCTTTTACCTTCTCCATCCTTATCCCTATCATCTACATCCCCATGTCTCCTCCTGGCAACCTCCAACAGAAGGATGGCTTTGGTGAAATCTCTCCAGATTACTCTTTTTTTATATACTGGTACTTCTTCTATTATTTTCTTTCTTCTTTACCCATTTTTAAATGGTTCTCTCTTTACTTCAATTCTTATTTTTATCTCCCTATTAGGTAATGAATTGTTCACTCCTTCCTATCTCTTTTTTTGTAGCACATTCTCCTATCAATCCTGAGTTAGGATATGAAACAGTTATATGTACAGTGATAAAGGAAATTTTCATCTCATGTTTGACACACAGCTAAAAGTGATCCCATTCTAATTTTCCACTGTTACACAAAGTAAGACATACTCATTACATGGTTGTGTGGTCTGCAATATACTGTATCCCTGTATCATGTAATAAACTCCAATATTCTGGCTCTCCAATCTTCACCAATCTACCAGCACATTCTGAATATTACAACAGGTATTAATAAATGTGGTGGCTTCCTTAACCTATTCACTGCAGCTGGTACAATTTATCTACAGACAGATGCCCTCCCTCCATCAGGCTAACATCACTGGAAGATACTGAAAGACTTACTTCAGCTGATAAATTCAAGTAATCAAATGGTTAACTTACCTTCCAGCCTTTCCTCCTCAAGTAGCTTGCGGCCAATGGTGAAGTGTGGCCGTGAGGCTGGGTAGCAGCCTGATGCACTCTGCCATCCCAGGATGTTCACCAGCCAATCACGTTGCAGGAAGTCAACATAACCCAACATGCCACACACAAACTCTGTGACAATATTACGAGTTATTTGATATTTATGATCCTCAGAATGATGATGACTTCTTCCTTTTAACTGGAACCAATGAATCACACTACAAGAAGTGTGCACAACCCAGCATCCCAAGCAAAAACTCTAGGATAAAAATTGCAAGTTATTTGCTACTTTAAACCGTCAATATAGTGATGCCTTTTTCATTTTATCTGGGACCAACTAATGATGTTACAGGAAGTATATGTAACACGACTCCTACACATAAACTCTGTCACCAGATTACAAGGTATTTTAGAATAAGTGTGGATGCTTATGCTTGTGAAGTGGAGTCAGAATTATGAGGGCTTGAATGGTGAATAAATGAGAATGTGGCCCAATGAACTGTGCAGATTTTGGTTGGATTCTCTAACCATTTTTTTTTTTTTCTAGCTATGTGGACCTTACCTCACCCTATTCTAGGCTGGGACAAGACATTTTAATAATGATGACATTTTAACTTCTCTAACAGTGACTTTTTTTTTTTTCAAGTGGGCTACCACCCAATTTGATCCCATTACAACTGCATTACTACAACATCCAAGACTAACCCATTTCCAGGAAGAGGTCCCTGAAGGCCATGTTGTTGTGCTGAAACATAACTGCCGCGAGTGTGACCAGCTCAGTGTGGAGGTTGGAGCACATTTCTTCTTGTAGTTGCTCCACACTTCCACTACGTTTGTGCCGCACCAACCAACGCTCCAGCCGGCTTCCACACCCACTCTGTAAGTTATGCTAATCAGTTACATGTATGTCAAACATTTTCTTAATATTCTATTACCTTCCCATACAATCATACAGTCCATTCCCTTATGTCTATGAATCACATCACACTTGTTTATCACTAGCAGTATTTCCTATTTACCTTTCCTACTAAAATATTTCATCACCCTCTTTCCCCTTACCACATAAGGTTGGGAAACTCAAAGCAGAGCTTGCTGATCACTGTAGTATTGATCAACATAACCAAGGATAAAAACGCTTCAGTTTCATCTCTCCTTTTCATGACACAGGAGATTGTGTGCAGCAGGGCTACCAAGTTACCTTCTCGGTCAATACAAAGAGAAGGGGTATCTATGTTCTGTCACCTACACAGAGTCTGAGAAAAGGAGCATAGGACTGCAAGTTGAAGTTGCCCTTACCCTGAAGTCAGCAATCTTCCTTTCTGGGGACAAGATGGGAGATGAGTGACATTTGTATAGCTGGGCACCTGATTATAGCAGTGCCCAAACTTAAAGAAATACCTCTCCAGCATCAAGGAAGCGATTACAACACAGAAGTATGACAATTAAAATGTCCAAGTACAGTCAAAGAAACAACATCTTCCCAGTACCACCTAAAGAAAATTTACAACTAGCAAAATACAGTGAAAACATTACCACTACAATGTGTGTTTCAGATGGTTTGATTTTTCAACTATGTATTCATCAAACTTAGGGAAGATGTCTGTACACCCTGTATGAACAAAGAGAGGCCCACCATTTCTGCCACGACGGTGTAGAGTATCTGATGGGTGAGTGCGTACTTGTCGCGTCCCGGCTGTGTCATGAGGCGCTGGCACGCTTCTGTCATACTGCATGATGCACCATTCAATGGCTCCAGCAGCTCGGACATGCAGTTATCACTCTCTATTTCTGAAGTTATAAAGTGTACCAGAAAATACTGGATAAGTTTATATACCCCCATAATTACTTTCCTCCTATGTAATACTTCCATGTGACCACTACATACATGTGCTGCATGGGTATGTAGTTTCATACGCTGCATAAACATACTCACATGAAGTGGTTACATTCATGTGTACTGTACAATGAGCGCCAACAGCTGTGTCGCGGTTTTGTCTGAAGATTAGATGTAACTTAAGAAACATTAAGAAAGCCCTACCAGACAGCAGAATATACCAGAAGTTTAGCTCGTCAGCTTATGTTTTCACCAAATTTCACAACATGACTATTGGCCTCACTGTACAATGATGTACCTTATACTACTCTTTACATTAAAGTACCATATGCAACATTGTTTTTTATTATTTACACAATATGCATGTTATTTTTCCAGGCAACCTCTGACCTTGTTACAAACACAATTGCAGTACTGTACAAGCAAGCTCTTTTCATTACCGCTGAGGCTTAGCCAGTCCATCTAGCAGCTTAGTCTTGCTAAATCCTCTCTTCCCCTCTCCATAAACACCTTCATCATCCTTCACTGATTTGCAGGCAATATAAATGCTGCTCCTCACACCAAACATTGTGAAGTAAGAATAAAAAATTTTCACAAGCTATTTCCTTCAGAAATTCATGGAGTTTCAAAAACATGAATGAGTAATGATAATTTCAGTCTACAGGCTAATTAATATTGGCCATAAGTCAGAAATAGTTTGAATACAGCAGCTGGAAAGCTCAGTTATGTCAACACACTAAAGTGTGATTGTAACTCCTTTCCTATGATGAGATATTTTAAATTTTATTCTTGTTGATGGTAAATGTTTTCAATCACTGGCTAAAAGAGAAACCTTTTTAACCACTTCAGATACAACTATACTCCTTTTACTCTAACTTGGCATAAAACTGTCATCTCTCCCTCCTGAATGCTGACCTGTAACAACAGATTTTCACCAAAATATGGTGCTAGTTATGAAATATGTAGCCTAGTACAGAAAGGATATAGAGCCATAGTACTGTCACTTCCTCCTCCTAAGGTATGTGAAATGAGCTACAGAATGATGAAAATCTGGGTCTAGTTAAGATGAAAAACTATACCACATTATTTTATGCAAATTAAGAAAGCACCCATGAGGTAAAGGGGTTAATGGAACTTTCAGCATAACCCCAAAATTTTGAAGTCTCTCCTATACTCAGTAATAACATCTAGTGGTAGCAAGACCAGCATACAGTATATAAAGATCATCATGGTATTGCTCTACAAATTTAGCCAGCTTACGAGAGACCTCTTGTAATCTATCCACAGTATTTATCCATAACAGGGTGGCCATAAACAAACTGCCTCCACATTACCCTGTCCTTCACCATCAAGCTGCCCTCCCTCATTCTCACACACCACAAACCTCAAATACCCCACACTGCATCCACTAACCATTAAGAGGTTCTGGGTGAGTAAGGAGGCGCGTGTGGTCAGACCAGAGCTGTGAGACATCAACGGATCGATGTGAGTGTCCCATGTCCCACGACAACTGTAGCAGCCGTCGCAGTCGCTTCATGTGGCTTGGGAACCTCTGAGTCAGGTGAGGTATGGCCTGCTTCACAACATGACCTGAAAAACAACACACAATACTGTAGTTATTAATAATTAGTTTTCAGTAATGAACATTAATCTGAAGAAAATACTGTACAGTAAAACCTCGATATAATGGACTTCAATAGACTGGAATTTGCTGTTATCGGACTCGAGGACCCACCGGACTAAACTCCTATATATCGGAAAAAGTCCGATAAAGCCAGAAAGCAGTCTGGACTGCCTGACCACTTCAGCTATGTTCACCACAATAAGACAAGTAAAAGACATGTTTTTCCGTGCACAGTACAGTATTATTATGCCATTTGATTAATGTAGTGAAGGTATAACATAGTACAATACTGCAATGGTGGTGAAAACCACTGATGCAATCCGGACTAATGTCTGATATATCGGAAAAAGTCCGGATTAGCAGGGGTAAGTCCGAATGTCGCTTTTATCGGAATTTTGCATTTTTCGGACTTAGCAAGGACTCTGAGCCAACTGTATATATAATCAAAGTTCAAGATGAGACTCTCACACTGTTACAAATCTTCTTACAAAACTTGGATGTCTTTTTTACCAACTTCCAACACCATTTGGGAAGTAATAGCCTATAGGCTGGTTTTGGTACTTGGTTTAATGCCCAATCCACATAAAATACCAGTTGTACCATGGCCATCTTCAACACGAGGTTTCTTTAAGAGGGAGCGTAAAAAGAAGTTAATGTTATGTTCAGGGCAACCCCTTGCAGTCACAGTTAATACACTGATTTGTACATCCTTATTTATGTATACAATATCTAAGAGGATAGTACTCCTGTAAATTATCATTATCAATACCTGAAATGGTTGGTGTTGACAGCTACGAAGCAGCCAACCTGACAGTGTCACAGTTCAAATCCTGGTGCCACTAGCTGGTGGCAGTCAGGTGTACACTTTCACTTTATGACTCAGGAGGCAAAATAAGAACCTATAGTAACACCTGTGGGAGGAAACTGGTAACTTGGATGATGTGGCCTTGTATTCCAGGACGGCTGGTGAATAACATAGCATGGACTTAAAAGCCTTAGTCACAATATGAGCACCACAGTCCTGCATCTTATGACATTTACCACCATGTTTGTCTTACCATTAAACACAGTATAGTATAGTATATCATGTCTTACCTGCCCTTGATGCCATCTTTGCAATATCATTCTTCATAATGTCATCCATAACATCACTCAAGAATCCTTTGTTGTACTTGGCAACAACCAAATTCAACTGTCCTGTAATGTAACAATGAATTCAACTTAAACACTGAATTATTAACATTATCATTATATATCAATTAAAGAGTAACACAAATGCTATACACTTCATGGTAGCTAGATGTACTGGTACACATATGTCCTCAATGTTATCACAGTAATGGCAACACAGAATGTGCACACATTTGCTGGGCAGACTTCAGGCCTGTACATTATCTGGATTCAACAGTTTTGCAAGAATCCTGTATAATCTGGTATCCTAATTTTTTATAAACTGGTGTTCAAATTTTCTGAAAACACATTTCTTACAGTACTTGCTATTCAGCAAAGTGTACTGTACTTCAAAACTGTCACTTCTCTTCTCATTTAGTATACATTTTGGCATCACCTGTAAATAAGCTGGCTCTGGACTGAAAATTTGACCAGATCATTAGTTTAATATCCTGCTTAGTACAACAAACACACAATTATTAACTCTGTAAGAAAACTGGTAAGACAAACAAGTAAAAGAACTAATATAATCACAATATTTTAAATTTCAGCACTGTGGAGAGTCCTCAAAACTGTGATGTAATTGTCAGGAGGGATGTGGTGCCTGAATAGGTAACTATCACTAGTTTAACCCCTTCAACCCAATGATGCATTTTTCTATATCATTCTTACTATTTCTAAATGATGTTACTCAACATACAAAGGATCTGCTAGGAAGAGGATTAATTTACACTATATCTAAACACTCTGCTTCTAAAAGCCTCTCCTTAGGTTAAAAAAAAAAAAAACGCACAAATGACGTCACTGAAGTGAACAGACTGTGTTCGTGGAAAATGAAACCAGATGGCTTATACCGTACTAACCTTCAATCACTTTGGCACCGAATATACCATCGAAATTCATGACTTCATAATTCTTTTCATAATAGTCTACAACCTTATCAAGGGCTGCCAGAACTCGAGGGACCAACTCGGATGCTGAAGGCTGTCGTTTCTTCTTCAAGTCTTCATTATCAAAAGCATGGACATTATACACACTTGCTTTCATCTGTGGCTGTATTTTCACATTCCCTTCGTTTTCACCGACGCAGTTCGCCTTAGACATCATAAATATACTTATAGCCACCCGTAGTACTATATAACGCGTCCACATTATCGCCTACTTCTGCAACATACCAAACCTAATTATCTGTTTGTTTACACTTGTGGTGAACTCAACTTTCCCTTGGACCATCTTATCCTGTACAAATTTATTTTCCTATTTTATGATGGAATTTCTTTCCACAGATAGCCATATGAGTGTCTCAAAATAATATATACATATGTATAAACATAATATATCATAGGAAAATGCGGTCATCACAAATTTTGAAGATATAAATACTTGTCCCACTTTTAATACAAATTCTTCATTTACCGCCAAGTTCAAAACTGACTCCACCCTCCAAGTTTCAAGTGTGAAGACTTGTTAAAGCAATTCTCAGTCGGTAGGAGGAACAGGGTCACTTTAATAACTAGAATGGATTGTCTAAAACATATTTTGTGATTATTTTCTAAAATTAATTTGTCAAAGAGTTGGATGCTGGAAAATCCTTGACTGTCTCCTTGGGTGGGACCCCCCCCCCTTGGATTTATTGTGTGCATTAGTTGCATCCCGATTTACATGTTTAAAACTTCCTCTCATTTGAACATCTGCCCTTATTCTAAGATAATGTAATAATATGTTATTGTACATGGTTGCTAAATACGTCAATAAACTTTAGATATGTTGATGACACTCGCTCAGTTGTCATCCACTGATATTTTCTACTCATATTGTATATATTTCTTTGACTAAAAGAATAAATTATATGCACTAGTATTTAAAAATTTAAGCATATCTATAATGTTCTTAATAAATGGATGAATTTGAAGCAATGCAGAAGTGCAGAAATAAAGTAGCATTCTTTTTGATACATCGCATAACCTGGATATAAGAAGGCGTTTGAGGCCACAGAAGTATCAAGATGGTGGTATGTGCCTGCGTTATTTTATGAATTTGTCCCCAAATATTCCCAATAATTTCTAAAGTTCCGGTGAGATAAACCAGAGTAAGGCTATGTCGATGCATCTGTTACTTGATAGTAGTTGGAATAGGACCACAGGAATTTTTACACTGTCGTTTGTAGCCAAGCTTTCTCGGCAACGTTTCATTTTGCCAGCCTTGTAATGAACAGGTGTGTTTTTGTCCCAAATATAATAAGCTGATTTCAGATATGTGCAGAGATTTTACGTAGGTCAGCTTTTGAAAGTAATCTGTAGTACCAGTATCACATAATGTTGGGGTACATTAGGCTAACTAGGTGTGATTGGGAATCCCATTGCATACGTAGAATTAAATTGAGTGCTATTAGCCTCACTCCTCTAGACTCCATATGATGTTAAAATGTCCACCTACAACATGATGGTTTTATCACGTTGCTCAAGGAAGCACCAAATATGGTTCACGACTGACATCCCAATTCTGGAGCACCATAGATACTTGACCATAGTATCCAGTTGCCAGCCAGTAACTGCTGAGTTGAATGAACACTGGAATATTTAATTCTAATTTTTTACCTTTATGCCAAACTCAAGCTGGGAAAAACTGATAGGCCTACATTATACTGTACTATCTATAATTCTAAGCAAATTTTCTGCTATAAACATCCCATGGAAATTAACAGTTTCCAAGATATTAATATACTTTACTGCTTTTGCACATTTTTTTTATTTTTTACCTTAAAAAAAATAAGATCAGTGTGTTAAAAAAATTTTACTTCTCAGGTTCAGAAGGGTAAACAGGGTACGAAAGGCCAGAAACAGATCCTTCAGGAGAACAAAGATACGCTGGCTTTCTACCGCAACATGGCGCTGGGGGCCGTGGGAGCTTACCTTGGCATTGGCATGATCCTCTTCACCACCTTCCCGGCCCTTGACTTGGTGAGGTTAGACTGTTGGTGTGATGTGTGAGTGAAAACACTTGCCTCCTCACTGTGATGTATGTTAGGGGCTGGAGAGGGATGTCTTCATGTGGTGGTACTGATAAAATGAGGCAAATCCACTGCCTGATTATACAGACATCCCTCAACTGCTTCCCTATCCTTCTAACAAAGGATGGTGGAGTGCAGAAGGGGTAGCTTAAGTTTACATTCTACTGGGTTCACATATCAAATGACACATGAGTTGCAACTAATTTACTCTGGAACTGTCTCCCTCTATCTGTATTTCCTACTGTCTATGATCTCCAGTTGTTCAAATGCAGTGTGTCCAGGCATCTCGAAATGAGCAGATCATGAGTTTGGCTCTCTGATATCACCATTTTTTTTCTTGGAACAATTTTGTGGGCTCCTGTCCTTTGATTCCTTCTTTCTTGTATTAAAAAAAAGTAGGGTACTACTGCTGTGATATTTCTTTTATTGTAGTAAAGCAAGCACCAGATGATTTCATTCACCCAAGGAAGGACCTCTTGTAGTGAAGAGGTTCGTGAAGGTTGTGTTCAGCCTGCCCAGTTCAGAAACCCTCCCATTACTGGCATGAATACACCAGAAAACACATCCCCTAAATGAAGGGGGTATGATATTTCTGTGGTGATTAGACTGCACAGACCCCATCCTCAGAGAGATAAATAATGTAGCTGAGCTTTGCTGTGTTACCCTCCCACCCAGTTCATCTGTCCCTGTGACTCTGTCACATACAAGACTTTTGGTATATAGCATACTTTGTGTACTATAATAATACCTATATAGGCATCCCAGTTTGAATATATATACTGAACTGATTAGCTTAATTGTTTTATTGTTTCCAATTTTTTTACACTTCATGGTAACCAGGTGAGGCAGAAACCTGGTTTGCATAGTGCAGATACAGATTTGGTTCTCAGCTGTCTGTCCAATGTGGCTGCCATGCAAAAAGGTTACCAACCCTCATGGTGATACAGTATTTATTATGTGGTAGGTGAAGTTACAAGTGGAAGATGTGCACATGAGGTAGAGCCAGGATTCTTGAGACTTGAATGGTGAGTGATTGTTTGTGTGATGCATTTCATTAGGAATGGTACCAATTAGTTCTACCACTGTCAAGTTTCTTTTCTTTTCTCTGCATTCTGGTCCTTACCCCACCTCACCTGCAGATGGGAAAAGGAGATGGTGATAGTGATGATGTATTATGACAGACTTCTTAATGTAATGTCATCCCCTACAGACGTTCTTCATCCTGGGGTGCCTAGTGCTGGGGGGCTGTTACCGTTTCATGGCAAGTATGGCCACACCAAAACTGTCAGCAGATGGCTCACTCCTCGATGAAGGATGCGACTTGAATATTGAAGGGGGGATTGGCGAGTAAGTTGGAGAGCAGGATATTGAGGACGTAGGGATATATTATTAGAAATTAGGATGCAGAAGCCTGGATAATCCCTTACTTTTTTTACAGTTACAGTAAACCCTTCATAAGCCGAACTATATGGGGCTCTCCCCTGGTTCGAATTACCGATTTTTCTGGCTTACCGAATTTTCACCGCCCAAAATTGCTAAGACAATACCTATTACTTGTCCTTCAACACTAAATTAAAGAAGCATATATAAATAAATAAGTTATGACAAAAAACAATTTAGTGTATTTAATATACATTTAACCCCTTCAGTGGTGGGTGTATTTTCATTTTGTTCTTGCTGCCACCAGACAATTTTAGTCAGTGTAGGTTGGATCTGTGGAAGTGCACGGGGTTGGTACAGCCTTCGTTAGCCCCTTCAGTATGTGAGTCCAGTCCTGAGTGCTATAAAATCGGCTGGAGGAAGTGTAAATAAAGTAGAAATAGACGTCACAGTACTGAAGTGGTTAATTGGTAGAAAATCATTCACTGAAGTAGTACAGACAGTCGGCAGCGTGTGTTGGAGATGGATTTTCACCCCCCCCCAAATTGCAATAACAATACTTGTTACTTGTCTTTTTAACATTAAAGTAAAGGAGCATATACAGTGTATAAATTAATAAAGAAAGACAAAAAAGAAAAATTTCAGTGCACATAATTTGCCTTTCGTCAGAGGCAGTAGCTTCATCGGCAGTTTGTTTTGTTTTGGAGATGGAGGTGGTTGAGTTCACACTTAAACGTAAATTCTAAAAAGTACCCAGTATTTATTTCATTCTACATTAAGAACTAAACTTAAATGTAATCACTGTAATAGACTGCAGTGTAACACCTTTCGTTAGAGGCAGTAGATTCGTCGGCAGGTTGTTTTGTTTTGGAGACGGAGGTGGTTGAGTTCACACTTTAATGTAAATTCTAAGCAGTACCCAGTATTTATTTCACTCTATATTAAGAATTAAACTTAAATGTAATCACTGTAATAGACTGCAGTGTAACACCTTTCGTTAGAGGCAGTAGATTTGTCGGCAGTTTGTTTTGTTTTGGAGACGGAGTTGGTGGAGGTGGGTGAGTTCACACTTTAACGTAAATTCTAAACAGTACCCAGTACTTATTTCACTCTATATTAAGAACTAAACTTAAATGTAATCACTGTAATAGACTGCAGTGTAACACCTTTCGTTAGAGGCAGTAGATTCGTCAGCAGCTTGTTTTGTTTTGGAGACGGAGTTGGTGGAGGTGGGTGAGTTCACACTTTAATGTAAATTCTAAACAGTACCAAGTATTTATTTCACTCTATATTAAGAACTAAACTTAAATGTAATCACTGTAATAGACTGCAGTGTAACACTTTCAGTAATAATAGTACTGAACTTTAATCATGATCACTACACTAAGTCACACGCACACATTTTTTTTTTTTTTTTTTTAGCTTCGTTCCCTTACAACTAGAGGTGCCAGTATCACTTCTTTTAAGCTTTGAACCTTCCATGGCAAGTCAGAAGGCAAAAGGAGAGCACTGCTCAGCACTAGATGACAGTAAGAATGGCGCAACTACCGTCTCCAAAAGCAAGCAGCAGACTGGCGCCACGTGTCCGCCTGGCGCCATTTCTCCCCCTACTTTCGCATTTCGGCCTACGTTCATACGTGGTCTCGGCCTGAGTTCGGCTAACTGAAGATTCCGGCTTCTAAAAGTTCGGCTTATGCAAGGTTTACTGTATTTATGAAGCATGTGGTGAAAATAGAATAAGTCTGAGCTTTTTGTATCGTTCTTAGCTACAGTCTATGAAATAGGATGCAGGCTGAACACATTTATAATTACAGTTTTCCAAAACTGACTGTCAGAAATCAAGGGCTTGCTTACATGTACACTCATAATAATATTGCCATGAGTATAGGGTTGGAGAACAAGTCAGAAAGTAGGATCTTGAGGACTTTGCCCATTTAGTACGATGGTGTCCTTTTTGGTCCATTCTTGCAAGACATACTGCCAGATGGTTTTATTCAGATTAGTTGTGAATATATTATAACTTGCCTTCTGGACCCTACCTTACCATGCCTTTGAGTGGGAAAGAGGGGCAGGATGAGGATGAAGATTTTAATAATGGCTTCATTGACAGACACTTGAAGGACCTGGTCATCCTCACATCAGGGGTTATTGTCTTGGCTACCTTCTCATCGTATTTCTGGCTCACATGGCTCCTGGTCAGTCTCAGGCACATGCTTACATGTTTTTGGCTGAGATTTTTATTTTTATTTAGTGTATTTATTTTTTTTCAGTACCATTCATTCCCAGCTAGTGTTTTTCTGGCGCAGAAGTTGAAGTTAGCATTAGTTTTTTTTTTTTTTTTTTTTACTGTAAAATGGTTATATGAGTAAAGATGAAAAGATAGATATAAGAAACATTTCATGAGAAATATTTTTATTACTTCCCAGCCTTGCAGATTTACAGAGCTGGGGATATGCTTTACAGTTATTGTGTTAGGTCATTTGCCATATGTTAGGGACGTACCGTAATTTGATGTGACATTTGGCTAATGAGACACAAAATTTCACTTCTTTTTTTCTGTGTAATATTATTTCTCTCCTTGTTTTTGTCTGTAATATTATTTACCTCCTATTTTTAATGTAATATTACTGACCCTCCACCCCCCCCTTTTTTTTATATATATATATATATAAATCTGCCACTCCCATTATTTCAGTATGCTGTAATAATATATACTACCTTTTTGAATTTTTATATTAACTGCCTTCACTTTATTTTCCTTTTTTTTTACATTATGATTTAATAACATGTGCCTCCTCACCAGGCACCGTGTCGTGGCGCTCAGATGCTGTGAACCAATGTGTTAGGACCGTGTTTTTTTTTCTTTCTTTCTTTTTTACATTATGATTTAATAATATGTGCCCCCTCACCAGGCACCATGTCGTGGCGCTCAGATGCTGTGGACCAATGTGTTAGGACCGTGGTTCTTCCAGCCTGCACCCGAGGAGCCTGAGGAACGTGTCCTGGACAAGAAACAACAAAAGCGTGAGCGCAGGATGAAGTATCGCTAGTAATGATGGACAGCAAGGGTGTGACAACTTATCTGTCACACATGTTTTAACCCCTTCAATCCAATGACATTATTATACAGAGTAGTCTTTAAATAGCACTCCACTAGCATCTTGCTTGGCAATAATTTGTAAGGCTGGCATGACTCAGTTTGCTGGTGTGGGTATAGGTGTAGAGTGGTAGGAGGGGAAAAATAAAATAATGCAGGATAGACATCAGTTATGGTGACAGAGTTGTCCCTTCAACATATGAGACATTGCTGAGTGGAATGGAAGTGTAGTTTATTTATGTACCACCCTGTATTTATTACTACTGTCACCAAACAGTACTAATCAGCTTAGGAAGGAATGTTTGAATGGGAGAAGTTAGATATAGCCTTCATCAGCCTTTTCACTGCTAGAGGTCCTTCCCAGTGAGAATAAGATTATTTGGTGATAGCATGAATAGAATTAAAAAGACATCATCGGATTGTAGGGGTGATGAGCAGAAAGTACAGTACTTCAAGTCCTCGTTATAAGTATCCTTTTTTGATGCTCTTATTTTGCTGTTTAATCCACAGTAGATTATGAAAAAATTACCAGTCTAATACCACCTCTGCACCAGATGCTTGTTAGAGTAGGCAGGAGCAGACAGAAATTTTGCATTATTGAAATCGAAACAAGTAACCTCATGGTACAGAGGCAGGTTGCATCTTTATCTCTCTTCTATCGCTACTTCAATGGTCACTGTTCCTCTGAACTGCATCCCTCCACCTCTACGACGGGCACGTAGTACCCGTCTAGCAACAAACTCTCATCCCTTTTCTGTCCAACTCTCTAATGCAAGAGTTAACCGTTACTCCCAGTCCTTCATTTATGCAACTGGTCAACTCTGGAACTGTCTTCCTCTGTCTGTATTTCCTACTTCCTGTGATCTCCAGTCTTTCAAACACAGTGTGTCCAGGCATCTCGAATTGAACGGATCTTGAATTTGGCTCTCTTTTGTATTGTTTTTGCTTTTTCTTGGAAGGAACAGTATGCAGGCCTGTGGCCTTTGGTTCCTTCTTCCTTGCATAAAAAAAAAAAAAAAAGGTGCAGGCAGGAACTTCTACGTGTTACAGTGATACAGAACTCCAGCCTGCATCAACGAGCATGTGGTGTGGACATGGCCTTAGTTCCATTTCTGGCCATAAAGCTGATGTTCCCATTTCCCCCAATTACAGTATCATTTGTGTAGAAAGAGTCATGATTTCTTTAACAATCCTGACTTATAAAGAGGACTGCCTGAATTTGTGTGGTGTGAGTGTTGGGGATTAGGAAGGGGGAGGGGAAGAGGGAGGTGGTTTTGGGGAAGGGATGGGGATGAGTATGGGGAATAGGGGGAGGGGTAAATTGTAAATGAGTTGAGTATTGGGAAAGGAGGGGGAATAACTGTTTCACTGCTGTTATTTTTTGTTCTGTTATTGTTACCATTAGATTATTTTATTAAGCTCTGGAGAGACTTTTCAGACTGAGGAGTTAGATATAGCCTTTATTAACCCCCCTCACCATGAGCAGTCTGTCCAAAAGTTGAATAAAGTTGTCCACTGGTAGCAAGACTAAAATACAGTTGTACACTGTGGGACTTGAGTTAATGATGAGAAATTGAGAGCACACTGAAAACCGAAGATCCTGGACTATGATGTGTGGCAGTATTGGCTCCTGTTGTATCTTTAATCTCAGGACTTCCTGCTCTGATAACATGATTTTAGTTCAGTGAGATTCTGGAGTGTAGGAAGTGGATTGATTTCTGCTTATATATATATATAGGTATGTATGTATTATATAAAACAATGATGGTGATAATGTGAATGTGTTAGTAGATACAGATACGAGTATATTGTGTGTTCAGATAAGGAGAGATCATGTAATGGGTGTAATTGAATAATTGTAATGGATGTAAGTGAATATATTGGGTGCATTACACGTGGCATGCATACTGTGAATGTGTGATTTCAGAGTCAAGAAAAAATACCTTGCTCCATATTGCACAAAGATGTAAATCAGTGTTTGTCAATTTTCTCTTGATCGGGCAGAAAAATATTGGATGATTGATAGCTGGTCATTTTCATGGCTTATTTTGCATTTCTTGAGTAGTACCTTTTGGTAAAAAAGACTTTAATGCATTTTCTCAAGACTGATTTCACACATCCATCCTTTTTGCACTGAATGCCCCCTGAGAGTATGGTATGGTAAAAGTTTATAAGGGCTTGTAAGCTTAGACTTAACGTATCATTGTTGACACATCAGGGTATCACCCAAGGTTCTCAAGCAGCCTCATCAATGTTGATTTGTTGTTGATTGTATTTTTTAACGTGGATGTATTTATTTCCTTCGTGCATTGATTACATATTTTAGATAATCAGGTATTTTTCTTTCCCATGGTCCATAAGGAATATATAATTTTTAAAATACTCAGTGTAATTATAGAATCAGGGATATTTTTGAGTGGTTCTTGGAAGTCATCATCATCATCATCATCATCATCATCATCATCATCATCATCATCATTACCCTCTTTCCTACTCATTCTTTTCATCAAACTCTCTCTTCACCAGTACAGTAGTTTCTTAAAGCCCTTTCCTTCATCTTGCATACTTCATTCAGTTCTCAGCTCTTGTACAAGTTTTTTTTATCTTTTTCTAATCTAATCTAGAAATGACACCTTGTTTCCTCTCAAGGAATTTTTTTATTGGTGTCAGATATGGTACAGCTGATGTTTTTTTATGGACTGGAAGCTAAACCAAGCACCAAAATCAGCTAATTACTCCCCAGCATTTGCTGGATGCTATTGGGAAAAGAGGAAATCTTGTAATGATATGTTACAGTGTGAGGGTCTCAGCTTGATCTTTTACTCTACTGTATGTACAGTCACTTAGAAGAAAGATCATCGAGTGACTGTACTTGCGGCTGAATGTTTCCTGCCTAAGAGTGTTGACTGTGTAGCTAATTACCAAGCTTGTAGCCGCATTTCACTCTCATGGTAGTACCTTCCGGGTTCAGTGGTAGCCACCCGTCTACATCCCCTTCACATATTTGTGCATAATACTAGCCAAAAGATTTACTACCATTATTCATATCTTAGCACTGTTACAAATGATATAAGGAAGGGATTGAGAGAAACAAAGATTTAGTTTTATTTTTTATTAGATGGTAACAAAATATGACACACATGCTCCTTAACCATCAGTACCTTAGTTTCTCATTACTCACTCATGGATTGCAAATAGTAACTAGAAATCACTACTATAGATTATACTTTTTGGTGTTCCGGGGTACTTAATGCGAGTGTAATGCTCTTGTTATTGTGGTCAATAGTTGATGGAAGTGTTAAATCAACACTTGCAAGCACTGACACCAAATGTAAAAATCACACAAGATATGCAAAGTTGGTAAAAGAACAACAATGGCAGGGATTAGTAGAACAGCTCTTCTTTGTGGAATCATTCTAGTTGCTGTAATTATGTAGGTAGTCCATACTAAGTCATGTACAGATATTGCCTTATGAAAGTGGGCTTGATGACAAAAACAGTACAAGGTGTAAAATAAGCCTGAGGCATCCCAGCTGGCTGAGCATGATGTATCATTATATCAGAACAAATACAGAAGCATTCATTTATTCACCACTCCAAACTGATGTGTAAACAAGGTACTGGACATAGCTGCGCATGGATCAGTCATAAATCCATTGCTATGTGACTAGTTAGGAACTGTAGAGGTTACTTAGAATAGGTAACAGCATTACAACGTAGGTTAGGCTTGACAGCTTCTAAAGTTACCAAACTGATAGCTTGTACAGCAGGTAATTCTCACCAGTCACTTGCATGACAAGCAAGAGTAGTAAAAAGCTTAACAGGTGAAGATACTTGGAACCTGGTGGATTGTAATGCCCAGTAGCCCGTATGTTACCTGATAGTCCATTTGTCAGCAATCACAGAAATAGCTATGGTGGGATGAATGGAGACAGGGACTTGGATGTGTTATTGTCTTGGACACCCAGGATCAATAGGTTTGAATATCTGACAGTAGATGCAACAGATGATGAGAGGAGCAGATAGAACCTCTTGTGCATTTGTACTTAGAGAGATCCCTAACTTCTCCCAGCTCAGTTGATGGTCAGGTTTTGTCAACTTGGTGGGCCAATTTGACTAGTTACCAAAGAGATTCACTTACCTTGTAACTACAGCTCATCAAATTTCATGCAAGCACAACTTAGTACATGTATTCAAGTTATGAGAGTGGCTCAGTTCTGTCAGGTAAAAACTAGCAACTGTAGCAACTACAGAGATTTCATTAGTAAATTCACGTTAGAGTTAATTGGCAACACAGAGTGGACTCTTCTGTCGTAGGCAGTCCTCATCAGTTATGTAGAAGTAGTGCTTGTATGAGAGAGCAGCACAGTAGCCCAGCTGGTCAGGTTCTGGGGCCTGGCGGTAGTGGTAGCAGGTGGACCCATTTGCCTGCCGGGTGGTGTGAGAGGCGGTCGTCACATTTCTCACACGACACTCATCATAACGCCTGTGGAGTGAGGTCGATTAGGGTAGAGGGGTACTGGATACTTGATGTTAGTGACTCCACAGTGAATATATTAGACAGATTCCCCTACTGTGGTACTTCTGTGCTCCCAGCTATATATACAGATATCTTGTGTTGTTGATGGTACGCATTATTGGAACATCTGTGGATGCATAGATGTCTTCGTTTTCCTTGCTAGTTTTTGAATAGAAAGAAGTTTGATGTATTCCTCAAATATGGAGATAATACTTGCAAAATTACTGTAAATGATTATACAGCATTGAACTGAGGGAAACTTCCTGAATATGAAAAGTTAAATATCATTCAACATATTTCACAAGTTTACCAGCAGCCTATAATTAACAGTTTAATTAGCATCAATGACTATGAATAAAAACAGTAATTATGATATGAGGGAAGAATGTAAAATGAAAACAAGAAGGCCACATATGTAAGTGATATGAAGCAGGAAGAAACAAGGTATAGCAGAGTAGAGCCTCACCTGACAGCCCAGTATGGTGAACCCATTATCATTGGAGAATCATCCAGCCAGGCCCAACCCCTCCCTTTCTCACGCTGACGCCCGCCAAGCCAGAAGTCTGAGGTTAGCTCTGTCATGGAAGGAATGTTTGGTGTATTTTTATTGGTAAGGAGAGTGTATTATCTTTCTCTTCTATTGGATAAATTAATAGGTTCTATCATGGAAGGCATGTTTGCTGATGTTTATCAGGAAGAGGGTGTATTGACTTTCTGTTATTTACTGGAACAGAAAAATTATTTTTTCATAAACAATAGTGCACACTTACATATTACATAATCAGCCATTGTAGAGAAATGAATATCCTGCTAACAACACTGATCACCATATCTACAACATTACATATACAGTTGTTTACCGAGTACAGTACCTGATGAAAAAAATAAATGCTGATCTCATATTACCCACTTTGAGGTATAAGGGCCTGAGTGCTGATGACAGCGAAATAGTTACTGGTACATCTGTGTACTGTATATGTGTGGCCTGGAGAGGTTATCAAAATTCAGGATTTGGCCAGCTAATGAGAGAAGGGAGAAACTGATGTGGTAGATAAACTGAGATATAAACATCAAAGATAGAGAGGATACTGACGGTGGTTCTGGAGATGCTGTAGGATGGTGATGAAGTGATCAACACTCTGAAGGGTCAAGAGATCACCCCCAAGCACACGGCAGAATGCCCTCGCCTCACCCCAGCTCACCTGCATCAAAATAGACTAAGCACAGGAACTCAGAATTCACAAGTTAGGGGCAGGGAATCTGAACTGAAAATTAGGGACAGGGAATCAGAATTGCAAAGTGAGGACAGGGACTCAGTATTGACAAGTTTGGAAGATGAAATCAGCATAGCACTGTAAAGTCCTTTGAGCATTGCTGACCTTACCTAACCAGACAACTTGTGCTTTGTTCATTTTAACCTAGCCTAATATTACAGTCTTGCCATTGTGAATATCTACTGAGCTGTAACAAGAGGTTAGCACTAGAATATGATGCTAGTCATGAAGAAAGAAGTGTTGTGGGTTGGATGTAGCGGCAATGTATTGTCTTATTCCTCCATTGAGGAATAGCTGCAAAAGGATGAAAATCTCTCCCAAGTTAAGGTGAACAAACTATAATTCTCCTCAAAATTATGCTTAAGTGAGTGTGACTGACCTTGCCAACAGAGAAGACCGAAAGGCACTGTTCGCCGACCATGGTGAACATCTCGGGGCAGTCAGGGTGGCTGAAAGTGTTGTTAAGGTTGGCCACCAGGTCCTCACCCAGCGCCTCACTCATGCGCCAGCTTGGATCTGAGGACGGACACATGGAGGCAGATTAATAAACACAGCATCCCTTATTATGAGTTAGGGATGTGTTCTAAATACAGTTAGTCTTTTTCTTAGAGTCTAGGATGTGAAAATCATAGTAGTAGTAGTAGTAGTTATAGTAATAGTAGTACAGTAGTAGTAGTAGCTTCAGCACTAGGCTCATCTGAATGTGAATGAGGTTGCCCTTCTCCACAGTTCACTATCTTTTCGAAGGATAAGGATGGAACGGAGGGACGTTTGTATAACTGGGCAGCTCCACCACCTGGTCATCTTGGAGCCACCATGTGAAGATGTCCCTATCCAGCACCCTATGTTATGTGCAGGCAAAATGGTACTCAGTGTGAAACACCCTCCCACTCATTTAGGTCCCACCCCTAACACCTCTTAACCCCACCAACACTCACCAGGGACACCCTCTGCCGGCATGACGATGGAGGAGAACCTGTGTATTGTATTGTCCTGCAGCACCTGGAAGTGAACATTGGGTGGTAAGTGAGTCTGTAAGCAGGACGACAGTTCAAATGATAGTCTCATATTACTTGCTTTGAAGTGTTGGGGCTCAAGATAAGGCAATCATAATGTACTACTGTACGTTTCAAGGTAGATCACTAGCCTACTTTCCTTACTGGCATCATATGATGGCAAAACCTATGCAAAGCCATCATTCTAACTGGAGGACCGTGACCACCAGACCACCAATGGTAGTGGGCCATGAAGAGAATAACTGAGCTATATCTAAGTAACTCAACAAGTACACTCGGACCTTCAATTATGCGCAAATATGGTCGACAATGTGCACCAAATTTTTGAAAATCGCATAATTCAAATACTATAAACTATCTATCTATTTATATACCTAGGCTGCTTCCCCCAAGAAAAGGGAGGTAGCCGAGACAGGTCAACACACTACCAATTTACTCATCCACTCATACACATTCATTCGCATCTTAGCCCTAAAGGGGAGAAGGGACAGATCCTCACTGCACCACACCACACGAGGGTCAACTACGCAGTGCAGTCAGTGACATCCGCAGCAGGGCCCGACAGCAAAGCTGGTTTACCCCTGCCACATCATAATGGATCCAGCCCCTTACCCGCACCTGACCTGATCAGCTGATCAGACAAAAAGCAGGAGAATATCCCCTCAGGGCTGCGTCATCATTTATTCATTCACAATTTCTCTCCATTCATTTCTATCACGCACAGCCACTCTCAACAGACAACCCTCTCGCATCCAACACTCTCTTCACACTGTCCATCCATCCTATTCATGGTCTTCCTCTCAGCCTTACACCTCTCATATCAGATCTAGTTATCTTTTTCACCAATCGCTCATTATTCATTCTCTCCACATGCCCAAACCATCGCAACACCCTCTGCTCAACTCGATCAGCCATCTCCCGAACAATTTCAGTTCTTCGCACTTCATCATTTCTCACTCGATCCATACGCGTCACTCCACACATACTCTTCAGACACCTCATCTCCATTACATTCAAACTTTTCCTCTCTGCTACACCCATACTCCATGTTTCAGCCCCATATAATGCAGTCGGTACCACAATACCCTCATACAGCCTTCTCTTTACATCCATTCTGAGTGAACGACATCTAAACACTTTTTTCATTCCTCCCAGCACCTTTCCAACTTCATTCATTCTAAACTTCACTTCTGCATCTATTCTTCCATCCACAGCAACATGTGACCCTAAATACTTAAAACATTCAACCTCCTCAAGCAACTCACCATTTAAAACTATATTCATCCTTCTACCATCTACCAACCTCGTACACTTCATGACTGTGACTGTCGAATTGTCCCGAAACCAGTCAACCATAAGGCTGATTTTAAAGAATGATGATAAACTCAAGCAACCACCCAAGACTTATGACATTGTCACATGACAGGTGAAAGTTAAAACACTTTGGGACTCTCATTTGTTATTTTGTTTTTCACTGATAACACGAGTAAGGTTAAGCTTGAGACTGCAAATTCCAGAACACCTTTCCCTCGGCGATTTATTCAACACCTGACGACCCAGCCCTTGGTGAGAATCCCGTGCCTCCTGCAGGAGGACGACTGACCAAGGACTCCCCTCATATCAGGCCCCCATTTGTGATCAGCCCAAGTAGCACAGTGGTCTAGTCTAAACCCCTATTTGTCCATACTGTGTTTTGTGCCATTTGTACTGTGTAGTGTGTGTAATATCATATCTGGTTCTGGCGTTGTGAACTTGGTCAGTATATTAGTAAGGTTGGTTCCTGCCGAGTTTTTATGCCTGTTCCTTCATTAGACCCGGTCTTGAAAAGAACCCCAGCACAGACGCTCATGATCGAGGAGCAAGTAGTTGAACCTAGAACACGCAGCATAACAAAAATGAACCTTACCCCCCCCCCCCCGAAAAAAAAGGCCTTAAAAAGCAATATTATGATCCTCATTTATCATATTTACAAAGAATTCTAAGGTTCTTACAAAGATTCTCTACCTAATAATCTCTGAATATGGCTCATCCCTGATTATCATTTTAAGGGATCCTAGGAAAGCATCTGTAACAATCCCGGGAGCTCAAGGAGATATGCAAAAGGCTAATTTCAAATTGATCTCTCTGTAAGTATTGTTTTTGCTTTTTCTTGGAGGGAACAGTATGCAGGCCTGTGGCCTTTGGTTCCTTCTTCCTTGCATTAAAAAAAAAAAAAAAGTTAAGTCAGCAACTCATGGACTCTTCCAGGCCAGGCCGGCCTCTGGGAAAATGCAGCAAACGCATCATTGTAAGGGAGAATTCTACAAATAAACCATCTGAGTGGCAGGGTTGAAAAAATAAACCATCGGACTGGCAGGGTAAAAAAAAAAATACTTGCAAGTCAAAGAACTACAGTCCAGTATTCCGTATCCCCTGTCTCACCTTGCACATCTTGGGATCTAGGCTGCCTTCACACGGGGGGTCGGTGTGCTGGCAGTATGCTCGGAGGGACATACACTCCAGTTCTCCATTGCGTCGACACGCCACCTCCTTCCGTCCACATCCATAGTGGCTTTTGAACACCTGTAGGGGAGAACACAGAGGTTAAGGACAGGTAAGTTTAGGTAGGGCAGGGGAGGGGAGGGTGGATTGGGTTAACTTAGGTTTGAGTAGGGCGAAGTAGGTTAAAGATAGCTTAGGGTAGGGTTGGGTAAGGGGAGCTGGGTTGGCCTAGGTTTGAGTAGGGTGAGAGAGTTTAAGCTAAGGTTGAGTATGTTAGGGTAGTGTACAGTAGGTTTGGGTAGAGTACTAGGTAGGTTAGGGTAGAATACGGTGGTAAACTGAAATAGGTCGTTAGTAATCCATTAAGTTGCAAGAAATTCACCTCATCAGCCAGATATTCGTTTTCTTGTTTGTACTGTCAGAGAACTGGGACGGAGAGAAAACATAAGGTGTGGGTCTAAGGAACACGAGATCTGAAGACAGTAGCCTTTAAAGACTGTGTTAATTTAGCCCGGGTTTAATGAACAGTGTGTTGCATGTGTCTAGTTGAGAGGTATAAAAGAGAAGGAGGTGTAAGTTGGGGGGCGGGGGGTGGCAGCGAAATGGCAGGGGACAGGAAGACAATGGAGGCGAGGTGTTTGTGGCCACCCCTTACGGGAGGGCGTCTGGCTATAGATAGATAGATAGAATATGTCGGGTTTAGACAATTAGATAGACAAATAAACAAAATGTGTCGGGTTTACTCACAAGGCAAAGATCAGGGTCCTCGTCCTCGCCGCCCTCACAGTCACTCTCACCGTCACACACGTAGTTCAGGTCAACACACTTGTCCTCAGATGAACACGCTATCTGCTCTGTAGGGTCACTGCACTCTGGTGTCTCTGCAGGTGGTGAGTAAGAATAAGAATCATCATCATCATCATCATCATCGTTGTAGTCGCCGTCATCATTAAGAATCATCATTGATCACAGCTGCCATCAAACTTACTTACTCTTTAAAACCAAATTCTTCCTTGTTAGAGAATATCTTGACATGACCGCTTCTGTCAGGAATATCAGTCAACAGAGGTACATCAGAAGAGGTGAAATGTTAGGCGAAATATTGCACCCAACTGTTACCTTCCGAACAAAACATTTCTATATGTTTGAATTTTTTAAACTTTTGTGTATTTCAGGATAAAGGAGAGCTTAATTGAATCACATAACATTTATTTTTGATCCATGAATGTTTCTTTATCGAAAGTTTGAAAATTTGAACGATGGACGAAAGGGGGCGTGGTCCATTTTTGGAGGGATAGGAACTTCTTTCAGTTTTGGGGTTTTCAGTTTCCTGTTTCCGCAAATTCAGTTCATAATGGTGGGAAATAGCGTTGGGATGATGGAGATGATGATGATGGTTATGGTGATGATAATGGTGACGATGGTGGTGATAATGATGTTGATGATGATGATAATGATCTTTATGGCAATAATGATAATGATGATGATGATAATGACGACAATGATGATGATAATGATGATGGAGATGATGAAGATGCTGATATGGCAGACCAAAGAAGACCTGGGACGAGGTCATAGAGTGTGACCTCAGGGATAGGGGACGGAATAGAGAGGCTGCCAGAGATCGGGCAGCGTGGAGAGTCGCCATTAGGTGACCAAGGCCGACGCATGCAAGCATGTTGAAAACGATACGATACGGTACGATGCGCATGATGATAATGGTTGATGAAGGTGATAATGATTAATGTTAATGATTATGATGATGATGATGATATCGATGATGACGATGATGATGATGATGATGAGGGTGATGATACTGATGATGATATTGATGATGGTGACTATGCAATTGGTGATGATGGTGATGTTGCTAATGATAACAATGATGGTGATGATAACATTGTTATTTGTGTGCATACTGGAAATGGGTCAATATTTTCATGATAGCCAGACCATGGCAACAATACTAAAAATGTTAAGATAGATAAAGATTCGTATTATCAGTACTATTGGTACGACTTTCTTTTCCAGTGTGGCCATCTGTGCTTAAGTCACTGTAATTGAATGTCAGACGCGGCCCAGTACCGTCGGACAGCACAGACAGCAGGCAGTGAGGGAAGGATGGCTAGACAGTGAGGAAATGACCAATGACCACCATATCAACATGAGTTCCATCATGGCATCAACGGAGCTTCAGGCAAGACCCCCAGAGACAAACCAAACTACCTTCAAGCTCTCATATCTCCTATTCACTCACTCAGCAGGGGTTATACTCAGCAAGAACTCACCAGAAGAGGCGCAGGAGAGCAGAAGAACCAGGAGGAAAGAGGAGAGTGGAGACGG
>JAGKTI010001867.1:6967-26227 GCA_018397915.1 Birgus latro | reverse complement strand
CCACACACACACACACACACACACACACACACCTTCCCTTCACTTCTCACAACACAGGAAGCAGCCAACACACTCACATCACACGCAACTTGTCAAGACGATAGAAAATAATGAGATTGTGTGTGTGTGTGTGTGTGTGTGTGTGTGTGTGTGTGTGTGTGTGATTCCCAAGCCAGTCTCTCTAAAAAAAAAAAAAACTTTCCTGGACACACTCAGCTTAATCCCTCTTTCCACACCAAACCACCCTGCCACATACATCCCCCTCAAATGCATTTCTCCTCCCCCCCTTCATCAGTATCCGGGCAGTACCGTACACAGGAAAAGATACTTCCTGGCACACACACACACACACACACACACACACACACACACGGGGGGGGCGTTAGTGGTTGGAGAAGTACCGTGAAGGATGAAGGTACTGGAGTGCTTTCATGGTGGTCTGTCTGTGGACCGGGTGTGGTAGTGGTGGTAGGGGGGTGGGAGGGGTTGTGGGTGGGGATTGACGGGGTTTGAGGTGGGGGTTGTGTGTGTGGCAGTTGGTGGAGAGGGAATGGTAGTGTTGTGATGAGTGGTGAATGGTGGATGGTAGTATTATGGTGTGTGAGAGTGGTGTGGTGTGTGGTGGCGTGTGGCGGGTGGTGGAGAGAGGGATGGTTGAGGGTAATTGTGAGTGGTAATGGTGTGGTAGTGTGTAGTATGGGGATGGTAGGCATGGCAGTTTTTCATGGTACTGTAGTTGAAATCTAGTGGTTACGTATAGTAAAGATGGTAGAGGGAAAGCGAAGGATGGTAGGAATGATGGGAGGAAAGGAAATCGTAATAATTAGAATTTAGTGGTGATGCATGGTAGGAATGGTGGAAGGAAAGTATGTGGAGGAATCGGTGTGTGTGGAGGGAGGGATGGAGGGAAGGCTGGAGGGAGGTGAATCATGGAGGAAATGAGATAAAGTGAGGGAGGATAGGGTGTCTGGCGCTGTGGTTAGTACCCTTCCCTCTCACCCACGATCGCGAATTTAACGCAAAAAATGGCATAGATGTAGAGTAATTGAGTTTATGATAAAAAAAATTCATGCATCCATTTATCCATCCGTCCATCCAGCCAGTCAGCAATCCATCCATTCATCATTCCATCCATCCATCCAACGTTTAATCCCTCCATCCACCCCACTTTCCCTCCCTCTCTGCATCCATCCATTCTTCCATCCATCCTTCCATCCATCCGTTTATCCTTCCATCCATCCATCCATCTAACAAAGCTCTTAGGTGCAGGAGAGGGACGCCTTCAAGTGGTGGCACCGATATAGCCAGGTGACGCAACCGCCTGGTGATACAAACGTCCATTAGCTACCTCCCTATCCCCCAAAAGGAGGATGGTGGGCTGTAGAAGGGCAGTTTAAGCCTGTAGTCCATGGGGTTCACATTTCAGATGAACCTGGGGCTGCAGCTATTACTACTGCTTCGTACTACTACTGCAACTACTACTACTGCTGCTGCTGCTACTGCTACTACAACAACCACTGCTACTGCTGCTGCTACTACTCCTTCTACTACTACTACTGCTACTAATGCTCTTACTCTTACTCTTACTACTACTGCTATTACTACTACTACATCTGTACTACTACACAGCTTTTAACAGTACCAAAATACATCATAATAAATAAAATGTTGAACATAAATTGAACTGATATGAAAAATCGCATAAAACTAGATAAGGTACTGGTTTATATTGCTTTTTCTTTATTGCCATTTCCTGGGTTGGGTTGGGTGTTATGATGCATGATTCCTTGTGACACTCCTCTCTGTCTGTCTGTCTGTCTGTCTCCTGGTAGCTAGATAGACAGAGATATATAGACAGAGATGCAGATGCAGACAGACAGACAGATAGATGGATAGGCAGATAAATACAGATAAATAGATATATAGAGGTAAGAGGGGCGCCCACCATCCACTCACTCAATGTAGTGCTACCTTTATGTAACTACAGTACACTGAGTGAAAAGCCAAATGTTCCTTTTCATTCAATATATCATTTACAGTACTACTTTAGGTGGCAGCCATTAAACCGAGTTGACACATGATGGTTGGTTAAGGCATTCTAAAGATGTGGCCCACAGGGAGGGTTCAGGTATATTGCTTACGTAATGCCACTCGGGGATCGGAACTGGTCTCTCTCTCTCCAATGTATATTGATATCTAGCCATTCATTTCCTCTCGGCACGCTCTGAACAAAATTATGGGCTAGATCTTTTTTTTTATTTGTTCCATTTTCTTCTACTTATAATACATGTAGGCCTTTTTTCTTTTCTTCATAATTCTCATTAGAAAGTCGTTGATTTATTTAAATCTGGCGCCACCATACCAGGCGACAGGTCTGCCAAACTGTAAATAAGAATCAGCTGGTGGTGGTGGAGGCGGCGGGCGTTCAGCACCTTAACGTATGACGTTTGAAAGGTATACTCCCTTTTGGCCATTTTAATAATCTTTTAATTCAGAATGCCACCATTTTGATCATCAGATGACTGTCACAACATACTTGCACCATATTAGGACAGTTGAAATAAGTGACATTTTGATTTTGTGCTAAATATTCGTTTCCACGGTTGTCAAAGTCCAGTCCATACATTCACTGGCTCTTTTGGGAGGTGTTCGCTAGTTGTTAATATTCACCAACTTCGCTTAACCGTAAAGGACAGTAAGTAAACCAAAATGAGTTTCAAACTGAGTGAGTATCAGCGATAAGCTAACTTGAACACACCAAATGTAATGGACATTTTTTATCATCGTTAAATAGATGGGTACCGTTAGAAACAGTCTTCATGAAGCCACGTTGAATTCTTTTTCACATTTTTTATTAATTTATTCTGTTCTAGACAACTTTGTTCAACGTAAGGAAAATTCTTTGGTTTGAAGGATTTGATAATAAGCTCTGTAAAACAGTGAACTTTTACAAAGGACCACATGTTAAAACGTAGCTGTGTACATGATAATTTGTTCTATATGTGTTCCATCTCTTCCAGACATCTGAGAAACTGCACCAGAAGTCATGTGGAAGCCATACAGCATTAGTGAGCAAAACAAATCTTCTTTTCAAGAAGTGTGTCTGAAATTCCAGCAAAATCCAAGTGTGTTCCAGTGCCACATCTCACAGACAGAGGAGGGACAGAGTACAGACAAGAGGGATGATGATCACAACGCCAGCATGCTCTTGGAGAGGGTGGAAGAACCTCAGAGGAAAAAAGCTAAAACTGAAATAATCACACATGCACAGGGGATGGAAGAACCTCAGGAGAAGACAGAAACCAAGATGACAGAATCACCAACAGAGATTGTAAAGGATACGAGTAATGCCCAGTCACCAGGAAATACTACAAAGGATATCAGTAATACCAGATCACCAGCAAAGCCAGCAGAGGTCACCAGTAATGCCACGTCACTACTAGATATGACAAAGGGTAACAGTAATGTAGCATCAGCATCATCACCTGATATAAAAGTTCTGCAGAAAAGGATAATTACATCTCTCACCCGGCATGCGGCACTTAAGGCTTATGACTTCCCATTGGTGAAGCCTGAGGATATTTGTAACTGTGAAGCACCATTCCTCACAGATGACGCCGTGATCCAGTTGTGCAAGACGGTTGAAAAGTATGGTGGTCCTTATGTGGCACTGCTGGGAAAATTCATACTCTTGCCCAAGGTACCATTTTCAATAACTGTGATTTTATTTACATGTTTCTCACATTTCCCATGATCACATGAGCCATCATATTGTATGGGATCAGAGGATGCATGCGATCCTGTTTGATGGCTTTGTTTTTTTCCCCCCCAGGTCATATAGAGTCAGTGGAATTGTTGGACACATGTGGTAGTTCCCTTAATATAATTTAGTGTTATGCTCCATTAGGCATCAGTTATTATTATTTTTTTTCTAATCTATTCCCAGTAACTTATCTGTTCACATGTTCTTTATTACTGTGTACTTCATTTACCTTAACTTGACCCAGATTTTTGTCCTTTTGTGGCTTTCATCACACATCTCAGTGCGCTAGGACAGTACGATGGCTCTACACCCTTTCCATAGCACATGGTATAAACTTTGTTGTTCATATCGTTCATTTTCATTGTCAGACTTTTAGAGCAAGTGGTTAGGCAGAAATCACTATATGATACTGATTGGCCTCCAGGAGTGTTCAAAAGATCCTTATGTACAGGCATTCCCTGCTATACAATCCATTGCTATATGATATCCTGCCTTAGTGATGTGAAAAAATTAACACCTTTCCCTGCCTATTGATGGCCAGTCTCCGGTTATCTGATGGGTTTTATTTTTTTGAACCGATTTTGATGATAATTTAGACTTAAATTTTGTGTTTATGTTGATTTATAAACTGTTTCTATACTTAGATTAATGTATTTTAGCCATAGGTGGGGTGCACACTGTCATTTTTGGGTACAGTTCCCAAAGTTTGATTTTTTTTTCCAGGCCTATTTTTGATGATTTTCAGATTTTATTTTTGGGTTAAGGTGAGATATAAACCACTTTAAGGCTGTTTGGAGGTTTAGGTGAACTGCAGTAGAAACATGTTTTTGGGCTCATTTGGGTGGGTTTTGGACTTGGTTGTTGGGGGTAATCCCAAAGCTCCCATGTGCATCCATATACTTTCTATGTTATAACATCCCTGTTTGACAATACCCTGCTTCAACAATGGGTTTTCCCAAATGCATCTCATCGTTACAGCAGGGATGAACTGTATCAGTGCAACTTGCTTGTTTTGATATCCATTGGGCTTCGTGAGTGATACTGTTTTGCTGATTGTACCGTACTGTTGCCTCCAGATTTCCGTTCATGCTGCTGCCCTTCTTTAATTCAACATTGTATTAGCCAGAGTAATTAAAACCAGCTGTTTAACACAGCATACAGATTGTAGCCGACTATGTAACGTTTCCCAGACTACCACATTGTTATAAATTATTGAAGGGCAGGCAGTGGAATGGAACTTCTGGAGGCAATAGACCATAACTGTTTCTATGTTTCAGCTGTATCACCTGCCCACCAGACTTGCCATCCCAGTGCAGGTGGCATTGACCCAGTTGACCCAGTGCTATACAAAGGAGGTGGTGGAGACAGTGCTGGTGCCACTGCTACATTTGCTGACCACCATCGGGGACCAGCACAGAGAGATGCTGGCCCACTGCATCCCTGGGGTTGGATCACACCACATCTTAACCATGCTCAGGTGTGATGGACATCATGTACTGCCATGTTCCATCTGGCATAGGAGACTTCATAGCACCTCTTCCTTAGAAGTTTATTCAGTATATCTACACTTTAACTTTATCTTGTATGTTATTTATATAGTTTAATATCAAGACTGTTTGTGTCAGTAACATAAAACAGGATACTGAGGTGTAATTTTCAAATTTTTAGCTAAGGAGGAGTTGTGAAATCTCCAAAGCCACTTATAATACAACCCATGAAGACATAGATCCATCTGTCATACCAGACGCCACAAACACGGAAGGGGTAGCCGTTTGTCTTTGAGTGAGTTGTTGTACAAGGAGGGGCACTAACCCTCTGCCGACCCACTTGTTGACTCAGGGAACACGTGTGAGTTGGTTATTTGGAAGATGTAGGTAGCACTACATCAGGTGAGTGCTGCCCACTTTTTCCTTCACCTTTATCACTCATTTTCTGTGTTTGCTCTCCTCTCTTCTGGTTTTTCCATCTTCCGTGTCACTTGTTATTACTCTTCTTTCCTTTTCAGGTGACTTTACATTGAGTGACAAGCCTAATGGTGTCCTGTAAGCCAGGAAACCATTTACAATGTTGGGTGGTAATGATATAACCAACCCACACGTGTTCCGTATGTGTCAGCAAACGGGTTGGTGGAGGGTTAGTGCCCCTCCCTGTAAAACACCTAACTTAAAGGCAAACTACCACCGCTTCCGGGATTGTGGAGTCTGGCTATAATTAGAGAGATAAATATCCATAAAGATATAAAATACCTGTACTGTACAGTAATCCCTCGATTATCTGACGTAATAGAGCCAAAGGCATATCTGGATGGTGGATCCATCTGGATAATGGACTTCTCCCCTGGCCCCCCCTTGGACATGCCCTAACTTTGAAAGCCATTGTAAAAGGCCATTACAGTACATCGTACAACACTTATTCCTGGTGTTTTACACTTTCTGGTCAAACAGACTTATAAACCACAGCCAAATAATAACCATGGTTAACTAGACCCATCAACCACATGCAGGCAATCACCACAGCCCTTTAAAACATGAAAAAAGTAGCCCAGCTGGGTGAGAATGTTTGCACGGCTATAATTTCCACCCGGATGCAAGCATTTTGTCTGGATAAAGTGGAAAAATGTATGAATAATGGTTTTGAACAGCCAGATCACAGCATCCGCATAATGGATAGTCCAGGTAATGGACGTCTGGATAATTGAAGGATTACTGATAATCTGTACATTTAGTTGACGGTGGCCCCTCTAGAATTCTATTTGGGCTGTTGTCATATAATCTTAGGTGAGCTGCTGAAATGTGCTTATCCATCCATCCATCATCCAATCTCATGTTGCCCCATGAGGAGCGTAGGAGCCCAGGGCTAGGCAAGTTGGTCCTGACATTTAAGATGAGAGTAACCAGCCTCACTTTCCCCTGCTTGGCATTATGTGAAATGTGCTACCATGGGAAATGTTTGAGGAAAAAAAATGCAGAACACTCCCAGTTTGAGAACAAAATTGCTGAACACTCCCAGTAGAGGAACAGCCATATTTTACACAGTGAGTCTGGCCTGTTGATTCCACACATACAGAACTACTGTATATATATATATATATTTCATCTATGCACTAGGATGGATTTATTAGCTTTAGGTGGCAGCTGGCCTAGGAGAGGGCAAATTTAGGACTCAAACCTGACACCCTAGGTAAGGGTGGTAATAGTAAAGACATCAGCTATTAAGAAGCTTGCCCAAACTATTTGTTATGCCGGTATTGCTGAGGGTACATGGCATCCTACTGTATGTTACCATCAGCAGGTGAGAAAATATTTGTATATGCATGTATGGTTAGGGCCTTCAAAAACACAAGCTGAAGTTCTCTGGGATTGGGAACTGAGCAGAGAAATGGCTCAAGATGGAAACAAAAGTAGAGCTGCCATCAAGAGAAAATTTTTGCACACACATGGCCATTGGTCGTCTTATGTCTGAGAAAAGTAAATTCTTGATCTTTTCTTCAGTTTGCATACCACAGTAAGGTAACATTCATAACTGTGTGACAGCCATATTATTTTCCAGCACTTTGTCAACTCGTGACCACCCGGGTAATGAGAATGACTTTCGTGTACTGGAGGTACTGTGTCAACATTGTAATCCTGCTTTTCTTGACATCCATGCACCAACCCTGGCCTGCCTCGACAGACTGGCCCCGCAATACACCAGCAACGTCAGGTTTGGACAGTGTCTCCTCTGTGTGATCAAGAATATGGCAAAACATTTTGAAAATATAAAAACTCTCAGGTTGATAGTAGACTCTCATAAATCTCGGTTGAGGAAGGTAATTGATTTAGCCATGAGGAAAATAGGGTATGATACTTGACATTAATTGTGCAGTGGTAAACTGAAAGCATACTGGTACATGTGGAGGTATGAGTGATGGGCTGTAGATATGAATATACAAGTGCTGAAATTGAGAGGTATGAAAACATGGGTACTGTACTGACATTGAGAGTTGCCATGAACTATGCCCTTGAATTTAGAAAATTTAATTTGTGTTTAGCATGGAAAGATGTACTGCTGATTATTTTATATATGCAAATATAAACAGCTTTTCAGTTCTTGTGCTGAAAGAGGCGTCCAGTGAAAAACTTGCTGAAATTTAAACCAAGGAGAGAGAACATTGTAGTGTAATGGTTACTTCAAGGAGAAGTTTTATTTTTTTTTCTTCATGTATTTATTGTTTAAAATCTCCATATTTACAGTGGTCTTTTAGTTTTTGTTTTTATGTATTTATTTTTTAAATTCTGCTCCCTATTTACAGTGGTCACTCTTGTTTGGGTGATGGTTGTTAATGCCAGGGCTCAGTCATCCAACCCCTTTTCTCAGTTGGACCACTCCTGCATAATACTACAGTTAGTACTGTATGCCAGTACATACATGCAGTAGCTAAATAATTGTGGTTGATTAAAGTTGAATGTACATTATAAAAATGTATTACAGTTTGTACATTGGTATATGCAGTACATAATTTTGGATGGTTAAGCTGAATACATTATAAAAATTTACAGTATTTAAGTTTGTACTGTACAAATTTTGGTATAAGATTTTGTAGTAAATGAAGTTCTTTTCCTATAATCATCCCAAATAATATTATGCTTAGATATACTGATGGTGGTAGTGATGGTCCACAAGTGTCCAGTGGCAAAGAGGGCAGTCGTGATACAGCAGTTGGGCAGTGTTGAACAGTGTGTACATTGTGACCTGAGCCATGGACAGGAGTGATAGAGTTTTTTGGGAAAGAGCATTCATGTGCTGTGGTAGTAGAGGTTCAGCCACATAGTAAACCCATTTTTTAAGAGCACCGTCAGTGGTAAGTGGATGACGAACGATTGAGTGGAAAACAAGCTGTGGGATTCCTGATGAGTTGGCATTTTCATCTGCATTTGACCTACAGAGGTTCTGCAGCTCGTATGTGTTTTTCATCCTTGGAGGTGGTGTCATTTGTAGCAGCAGTTCCCTGCACCATTACTGTTTCACTTGGAACAGTAACAAGATCCACCATGAAAGACTGCAGTTGCATTTAAAAAAAATGGAGCACTTTAATTTTTACCCTTTCTCTTCATTGCTTGCAGGTTTTTGTTTTATTTATTATCTTTTCTAATGATTCTGTAGTGAATGAGGTGGTCTGTATGAGTACTGCATACCTATGGAGTATGGGCACCATTTAACTGTTTAATATTATAATGTAGCGACTACCTGTGTTGATTAAGGAAAATATCGACATAACACCACAGGCACAACAAGCCAATGATGGAGAGTGTTGTCTAGTGATGCCTGTCTGCCAGCACACACACACCTTCAAGTGGGAAGCACATGAGCTGGACACAAACTTCTGAGGATGGTATCCAGTATAAATTGCCTTCTCCTCTGGCATGTCAAGTACTGTGTAAAGGTAATGTGTACCTGGCAACTGTGTTGAACTTTTTCATATTTTCACAGTGAAATTCAAGGACATAACCCTTGCATTTAGAAAATCATGTTTTAATTTGTTCCTGGAGTCATAACATAGTATTTGGTGCTATTTCTCCTATATTTCCTGTCACTTCTTACTGCTTTTCTTTCCTTTACAGGTGGCATTACATTGAGTGACAAGCCAAATGGTTTCCTGTAAGCCAAGAAACCATTTACAACGCTGGGTGGTAACCATATAACCAAACCATACGTGCTCCCTACGTGTCAACAAGTGGGTTGGTGGAGGGTTAGTGCCCCTCCCCGTAAAAAAAAAATAACTCAAAGTCAAATGGCCACCCCTTACGGGATTATGGTGTCTGGCAATAGATAGATAGATAGAATTTGTTCAAGATGAATGACCATCATGCATTTTTCCTATGGTTGTTCTTCATTCCATCCCAGTCCACCTACCCTTAGTGAGTATAGTAGTGAACTGCCTTACAGCAGTGTTCCTTATTTATTTAGTTATGTTAATTAGTGTGAGGCTTATGTTCTTAGTTTTCAGCCAACTGTGTTATAAGAGTTAGTCTTGGGCTGTGTTGATGACACCACGATTAAATGCAGTACAAGGACCCCTCAGTAATTGTCAGCTTAATTTTTTACGGTACTGGTACATGTAGAAAAGCAATATGGAAAATTAAGGACAAATAATGTACAGTACAGTATTTCTTAATTTATTATGAACTGTATAGCTGTACATGAATTAACTTACACATTGGTAATTTTTTCATAAGTGACGACAGTGACAATGTACAAAAGTGTAATGATGAGGTGGGGATGTCAAGGCCAAGATGGCTTCTCCCCTTCTGCCAGCTCTCGACCATACAGTGCTGACTTGTCCCTGAGAAGCAAGAGGGAATACCATATAAGAATCATAGTAACAATAACAGTGAATTACGTAACACCACTCCAATGACACCTTTTTTTTTTTTATATGGTTCTTGCTATTTCCAACAACTTTTCTCACCCTAGGAGGGATTTTTCAAATGAGAGAGGCTACATTTAGCCATACTTAACCCCTTCCCTGCCAAAAGAGCCTTCCCAAGCTCTCTAGTGCTTTGCCTTTCCACAGAATCCTCTGACTGGGGATGGCTGTGCTGGAGTCACCCCTATGCCATTTTGTCCTTACATAATACTTTCCTCATTATTTTTGGTCACTCCTCCTCCTCTCTCAGTAATGCACTACAGTATTACTCTTTTCTACCAAGCCAGTCTCACTTTGTAAGACATTCTCTGATGCCTAATTTTTTATTCAGTGAGGATACCTCTTATCATCTTACTATAGTTATTCCTTTTAATCCATTCTACACTGCTGTATCTCACTGGAAAGATAGGAATAAGTGTGTAAAGTTGTTGTAGTAGTGGTAAACAGGTGGTTATGAGGGATAGGTGAATGGGAGTATGTGAAGAAGGGTTAACAAGGACTGAGTGACAATATGCTCAACAGAGTTGAGTACAAGGGTGGAAAGAAATTCAGAAAGTACAGTACTAGGATAATATGTACTGTAGTGTGAAAGGCATGAGGCTGGAAGTGTGTTGATAGTACTGATCTTCCCTCCATCCATCTATCATTCAATCCTTTGTCCATTTGATGCATATGGACCTAGAGCTCAGTTACTTGGTCTGGATATTTAAGGACTGAATAACCATTTATATGGGTACCATTTAGTGGCAATAAACCTCAACCATGTATCAGATTCAATCCCTTATGGGCCATTTCTAAACAAAGCACTTAACCCCACTGGATCATCACATTATAAACTTTCATATTTCCTTAAACCAACTGTGACTTACCTAAACATGGTCATACGGTTAGTCTCGGTGCGGTCCAGGAGCATTCCAACGTAAAAGCTGCCCAAAAGTGCTGCCACCATCTTGAGGTACTTGCGGTCAAATCTGGTATGGGCGAAGAAACTCATGGTGTGGGGCTCTGTGGAAGGAGAATGTTGCACTTACTAAGGATTGTTGAAAATTTAAGGAAGCTGATCAATATACAGGGGCAGGGTTTTGTAGCATTCAACCTGGATGAACTCTGTGATTGGATACTAGGCAACTAGTATATAGCTTGACCATAGTCACTCCATGCATACCATGTCTAATGCTTTTGGGTCATGGTTGCTATCCAATATTTCAAGGAGAATGTAGCTATAGTAAAAGTACAACATGCTATTTCAACTCATAACTTATTATAATGGCAATGCCAAACATATTAGAAAATGTAGATGAGCAAGCTTTTAAAGACAGCATCAGTTTTGCAAATTACTGGCATGTCCAGTCTTTTTATTTTTCTCAGTATTTTTTATTTGGAGAATGTTTTGTCTTTTTTATAATGGTGTCCATAATAATGTTTTACTGAATTAATTCTAAGTGTTATGGATAGCTACCATACATGCCACAGAATTATTACATCTTGCAATTGCAGAAACGAGCAAAAATTCCCAGTACCGTACTCTGTGGATGGATGCTTAAGCTTCATAGTACAGTACTCTGTACAATACAAAATTTTTAAGTACAGTACAGTATAGGTCAAGTCACTTACATTATGGCTGTTTTATGAACCATTATTTTAACACTGTTTTTGGCTTCTCATATGATATGGCAAATATTGTTCCCTAATGATGCTAAGAGCCTTATCATGAAGACAGTGAATGGTATTGTTAAATCACAAGCAAAATAAGTTAATTGCCAAGAATCAATAAGACTCCTACTAGTAATGATTGGAGATTAACAAATTTGCAAATTTTAAAAGATAATCAATATGATTCATGGTTGCACAGTTTGTAACATATTACCTTCACACATTAATCTGCCAGATTAAATGAATGTTTTCACCTCTTATCATGGAAGTGATGCTCTCACATGAAACTATGACATAATTATCAGTGACCAACGGTTTAAGAAATAGCAAAAACAGACCTTGCTACTCAGTGTAATACTAACCCTAACTAGGCTATATGACACTGGGCTGTCAAGACTAAAGTTTCCCTCATACAGGTGAGTCAGTCCCTGTGGCAGCACCTCCACCAGCCAGCTGTTCACCTGTGGGTCACTGCAGCTGCACCTGAGTAGCAGCGGCGGCCGCCTTCTGTAACTTCCACTGTCTGGTGTTCCACAGGTCAGCACCGATGGTTGTGATGGTGAACAGCGGGAAAAAGATCACCACCTTATTCCTCCGCAAGAATCTGAGAACGGGGGATTGCTGGGGCTTCATCTGTGGGCTGGGGAGATGCTAGACTCAATATCGTTGTGAGTGGCCGGGTACTTACACAAGAGTCTGCTAGGGTCAATATGGCGAGTGCGCAGCGCCAGCAGGGTTAATTTGTTTTGGTGTTTACATTGTAATTTTTCTTTACTGTCTTATGTTTAAGATATCAAGTTATTGTAATAATGAAGAATATAAACATCGTTGGTGATAATATACTAAAAGGTCGTCAACCGCCTGAGAAATCTGTAAATCGTACAAACTTTACCGAGTATTCTATAGAGGATTTTGATGTAAATTTGTTTGCAGGTTATCAAAATGTGCAATAAAAAGGTGCAGATTAGTTCACCATACTCTCATATCACCAGTTTCCTTTATATCTTTTTTTATTGTTACCCTGGCTGTATAAAACGTTTTCTTTACAGCACAGCATAAACCGTGAAAGAAAATGCAGCCAAGTTAAATTTTGCTTGAGAAATAATAAATTAGCTCGATTTATTACATCATGGCCAACTTGTGCTCTCTTGCTGTCTTTATCTGTCCATCTGTTTATACATGTATAAAAATCTGTATAGTGGGGCGTGTGGGAATTGGGGAAAGGGTTGGTAAGGGGGTGGGGGGGAGGATGAGTAAAAGGAAAGTTGGACAGGGAGCAACCATTGGGTGTGAAAGTTAGCCCAGTTCCGTCAGATGAATACAACTGACTACAGCACCTCCTAACTAGTTTATTTTTGATTCTGTACGGTAGCATTCCCTTGTATGTTATCCATTCTAAGTATCGTATTACCTTTTGGACTGTATGTCATAGAAAAATCTTTTCTACTGACGTGTGAATTGTTGTGTGGTGGATGGGGCCCTCACCATCCACTCACTTGATGTATTACTGCCCTCAAGTGATTCGACACTGACATGCTAGATGGTTTAGTGTAACCTAATCCATGAAACCGTTTACTACGCTGGATGTCAGGAGATAACTATATAACCAAATGACGCCTTTTGGATTAATGGCTTAAGGCTCTCCAAACCGATAGAACCCCCAAGGGTTTACTTCCCTAGGCTGGTTGGAATTATTTGCCTACATAATGCTACTTAGGGGCGAGTGAGGCTTGTCACTGATTTGCCTTGCTCCAGGCTTCCATGCTCCTGATTGGGCAAAAAAGGATTAAACGAAAGAATGAAGGATGGATGAATGAATGGATGTGTGTGGTGATTATTATATTGCACAGATTTCCGAGTACGCGTTACAGAAACGAGACTACCTCTCAAATATTCACCAAAAATCCCACCTACCTCTGGGTTGATTTGGAGACTTTGTAAAGGTGCAAAGAAGTGCATTTTGAAGTGCGTAGACTTTCTCCGCATTTTTGCACTTGTCACCCCCTTATTTAAGGCAGACTTCCCCTCTATTTCTTACCCTAACCTTCGATATTTATGATCTGCTCAACGTAAGAAGACGGAGCTTGAATATGGATGGATTACCTTGGGCTAAGAATGTCAATTTGAAATCCATATATGGTCGAAATACGTTCTTAATGCGGGACATAAGGGGATCGCGACACATTAGCTGTTTTCCCGCCCAATCCTTGGCAATGACGTCACAGGTTTATAGATAATGAAACCGCCCGCCCCGTCGGATTCAATGCTTTATATATAGAGATTTGGATTGTATTTATGATAGTCTTTTATTCTTAATCACTTTCTTGGATCACTTTTGCACGTCCTCTATCGCACTGAGTCTTTTGGCGAAATTTTTGAACTGCTGCGACAGAGGTAACATCTTGTCACCATCGCTCTCGGAGTCCGTTAAGTTCTACTGTTTTTTTGTGCAGTGAGACTTACTTTACCAACACCTAATAGACTTCGACGTGTTTATCTCTATTTCCACGTGCTCAATTGCGGTTCTGAGTGCCGATTTCTTGGAAATACGAGTGCCTCTGCAACGGTAGGCCGCGCACTTGATGCAACACTTCTATCAAGGTTAGTACTGATACGACAAATAGTTGAGTTAGGGTTGCTATATAGGCTGTGAAGCCTATGCCCAGAAGTCGGTCACATAAAAAAAAATGTTAACTAAGATTGTTGTTAGGCTAGCGTAGATCAGATTAAGCAAGTTTGTATTTAACTGGATTATATTGAATTAGATTAGGTCAAATTAAGTTCTTAGTTTTTCAGATTTTCCTTCACAAAATCAAAACTGTCGGTACTTGACCCTGTTCTTGAGTGTTTTTAACCCATTACTTCCCACATTCTTCAAACAATGCCCTCTATGGGAATTTTTTGAGAGCAACTAAAGAATAAAGTAGAAAAATAATGAATGAATGAATAAAATAAATGAAAACACTCAGGAACAAGTCAAAGCAACTCAAAAATATTTGCTGTGACTCCCGTGCTCATTGGAAACGTGAACCCGGTGGACTGCAGGATTAATTTGCAACTCCAGTATTCCGCCAGGGGGATCGAAGAATAATAGTGTAGGGACGTTGGACTGTATTTTCGTTGGTTGAGGAAGCTCCCAAACACATTTTCCTAATTTATTTGTTTGGTTTATACATTTCCGTCTTCCTCTCTGATGGTTAAATAATTCTAATATCGCCATAGTCTGCATAAGTACAGTAGGAAATTATATCAACTAGCAGGATGCAAAAATAAGTCGCCAAGGAAACGGTAGCTTCCTAACCTCACGAGAATACAGCCCGTTGCATACACTAGGCAGTGAAGGAGTCATCCCCAGCATCAGCGTAAATATATCGAAACTGCAAAATAAGGCCATAATGATATATAATACCAATTGTGTTGTATTTTAGTTTTTTTTTTTATAATGGGTTTTTGTATCGTTTTTACTTTTGTCATTATTTCTGTGTATGCCATTATCCATCAGCCGTTACATATTTTATAATCTGTGTACAATATTTTACTCTCTCTCTCTCTCTTACTTGGCGCTGAATCGTATCAGGGATGGCCTATAGTTAGAGCTTTAAATATTACTCTCCCTACTCAGTAACGACCCTTAGACCTCTCTTCTGTGTGGCATAGAGGGCAGCGTCGCACCTCTTCTTTTGCAATTTATTTTTCACCTTATCACAAGAAGATATTGAGTTGAAATGTACAGAACAAATCGCCCAGGAAGAGATGTTACGAAATACATAAATGCACATAGCATTCAACCTTTATTCCCATGACACATCACCCTCCCTTATATGCCCTCCCACCTTGTCCATCCATTTCGTTCTAGGGTTATTACTCCTTCTCTTCCCCTCCCTCTTCTTCTTACTCCCTCCTCCTCCCCCTCTCCCTCCCTCTTCCCCTCCACCTCCACCTCCACCTCCTCGTACTTTTTTCTTTCGCGTCATTTCTTTTTCTCCGCTTTCTCGTCCTCCTCCTCCCTTCGCATTTCATTTTTTTTTCTTCGCCTGATCTTCCTTTTCTTCTTCCTCGTCTGTTCTTACCTCCTTCTCCTCTTCTTCATCTCATTCTTATAAGAGAGACAGAGGAGGGGGGATCGTGTTGTTTTGGTGGTTCTTCATATGCTCCCTGAGACCCTGCTCTTCCCCCACCCTCTCTCTCTCTCTCTCATCTTCCTTTCCAGCTTCGTCTTTTCCCTCCTTTTCCTCCTCTTTCTCGTTTGCTTTCACTTTTCAGCTCGTCTAACTTTCTCGCCCCCTTCAGCCTCTTCCGTTTCCCCTGCATATAATATTGGAGGTAAGAATAAAATATTTGCTCTTTTAAGATAACGTTCGAGATGAAGAGGTATGGAATTATTTACTTATCCGGCTACTTCATCTTGTTACCAGTGTTACAAAGCCACATCTGCGGTTTGTAGTTACGCAAGCAAGCCACTGCATTAAATCGGCATCCCTCACCCCATTTTCTCCCCCCTTTTCTGTGGAGCGGGGGCGGACTTCCCAATATATATATCTAGTCAGGAAATTACACTTTAAAAATGGGACGTATAAAACCTGTTGTATGTTCGTTGTGTGACGACAACGCGACATAGATTCCGCGCATTTCAGCCTTACGATAGGGGGTTTAAAGGTTCAGAGCTGGATAATATGCAATAATTTATATATTCTGCTTATTCAACCTTATGACCAGGCGCCCCAAGGTTGTTATTTAGATCACGTGCAATAATTTTTTGGTTCTGCTGATTTCAACCTTACGGAAGGGTGTTCGAAGGTCCAAATTTATATCACATGTAATAATTTTTTAGATTCCACGTATTTCAGTATTACGACGAGGGGTTGCAAGGTCCAAACTTAGATCACATGCAATAATTTAAAGATTCCTCGTATTTCAACCTTAAGGCGAGATGCTCCAAGGTCCATATTTACATTACAAAGGCGTGTGGGCCTGGAATCTCAACTCGGAAGGTGATTGGTCGAGCCATAACCTAAGAGATTTTTAACCCGGCCCGTGATTGGTCGAGGCCATAAGATTGGGTGCAGGAATTTTACCCGCACCCTGATTGGTGCAACCATGAGGCGTATTTATTGTCTTAGAGCTGTTTTTAAATGGCAATAATTCGTAACACATCTTCCTTTGCGATTTATTGTGCATGAGGTATACTGATAAAACATTTTAGGGCTGTATTTCAAATGACAGAATTCGTACATGGTGATGTGCATATTGAGATGTATTCATAAAGCAACACAGGGCTGTATTTTAAATGGCATATAATTCGTAACATCTTCCTCAGCGATTTATTGTGCGTATTGGGATGTATTTATCTTATAATTCTATTCTAGGTGGCATAGAATTAATGACACCTCTTCCTTAGTGATTTAGTTTGCACATTCTTCTGTTTTTATACAGCATCTTTTGGCCGTATTCTAGGTGACAGTTCATAACACCTCTTCAAAATCGATTTAGTTTGTATATTCGGCCGTATTTATAAAGCATCTGAGGGGTGTATTCTAGTTGACGTTTCAGAACACATCTTGGCAATTTAGTATGCATATTGAGGTGTATTTATAAAGTATCAGGGCTGTATTTTGGGTGGCACAGGAAGCTCCGCAACACCCTTTCCTCAATGAATTGTTTATTTATCCTCCTGATGTGACTGGTCGAGCCAGAAGGTGCTGCTTTGGGGGGCATTTATAAAGCATCTTGGATCTCTAATCTAGGTGGCATAGATTCCGTAGCACCTCCTCCTTAGCGATAATTTTGCTTATTGGGGCGTATTTATAAAGTATTTGGGCTGTATTAAAGGTGGCAGAAAAATTCTTAACATATCTTCCCCAGCGATTTTGTTTGCATATTGGGGCGTATTTTAAAGGAATCTTATGGGTTGTATTCAAGGTGGAATAAGAGGCCTCGTTGCACCTCTTCCTCAGCGATTTATTTTGAATATTGGGGCTTATGTATAGTGTATTTTAGGACGGGACTTGGAAACGTTTAGCTTAGGACTGTTTATACATACGGCACTTCTTCGTGATTGGTCGAGCTGGTGGGAAGGTGATTTGGGCGCGCGAACTGACCGCCTGGGGGCTTTTTGGCTGGAAATGCGGTTATATCAATATTTTGGCGCGCACACACACGAGTCCACCGCCGAGCAAAAAATGTATGCAAATGAGTGGGGACAAATGAGTGGGCGTGTGGGTGTCTGAGGGAAGGGTGAGGGGAAGAGGAAGGGATGAGGGGAGGAAGAGAGAGGAAGATACTGAACGGAAGGAAAATGAAGAGACGGGGAATAAAGGAGGGGAGACTGAGGGGAAGAAAGAATGGAGTGGGGACAGATGAGGAGGCGTGTGGCTGCCGGAGAAGAGGGGAATAGGAAGGAATGAGGGGAGGAAGAGAAGGGAATGGAGATGAAGGGGAAAGTTGCTGGAAAGAAAGGGAAGAAGGAGGTTGAAAGAGAAGAGAAGAAGGTAGACAGGAAAATGAGAGAATGGAGAGGAAATGAAAGGAGACATGACTGAGTGTGTGGGTGCTGAGGGAAAGAAGGGATAAAAGCGGAAGGAATGAGAGGGGATGGAGACGGCACTGGAAGGGAAGAAAAATGGAGAGGAGCTAAAAGAAAGGGAAAGGGTTACGGAAAAAATAAACGAAATGAAGGAGGAAACAAGGACGGAGAAGAGTGAGGTGAAGAGGAAAATAAGAAGGGAGGGAGAGAAGGGAAAGGGAATGGAAGAGATAAAGAAAGGAGACCTGGAGAGAAGAGCTGGAGAAAGAGAGGATGGAGTGAAAAAAAAAGGGAATGGAGGAAAGAGAAAGTATGAAAAGGGGAAAGAGTTTGAGAGCTAAAGATGGGAGGAGGGAATGGGACACGTAAGGAAGAATGGAAGAAAAAAAGAGAGGGGAGAGAAGGGATCAGAGGATGGGTATAGAAGGCATAATGGAAACATGAGATGGGGAAGGAAAGAGGGAATGATGTGTTATTAAAAATAGTGGCCACATCAACACTGCACAAACTTCCTAAGCCCAGGGATAAGACAGGGATCTTGAAGAAGCGCTGAGTAGTCCGGATTCTCAAGAACGCGCCTAAACCAAGCCAGACCCTTTAAGTATGGGGCTACGTCAGCCATTTTGTATCTGTTTACAACTTGTCTACCCACAGTCCATGATTATTTTAGTCGTTTTTGGTTGATAATGATATAAGTCTGAGGTAGATTGAGTTAGAAAGTGGTTTAAATTGGGTTGGATGTTTAAAACAGGCCAAAAAGATGGCTATGTTTGTTTACCCTGGGTACAAAATGGCAGACTTGGCCAAGATGTGGTGTTCCCTCTCGGCTATGCAAATGGTAGGCCTAACAGCTGATTTGCATAATAATCCCTACGGTTTCATTATTAGGCTTGTTGAGAGAGAGAGAGAGAGAGA
>JAGKTI010001866.1:62051-75460 GCA_018397915.1 Birgus latro | reverse complement strand
GAAGGGGAGCTGCAAGGCTTGGTAGATGAGTTTGGGAGAGTGTGTAAGAAACGGAATCTAAAGGTGAATGTGGGGAAGAGTAAAGTGATGGTCTTCGAGAGAAGTGAAGCCAGTGAGTGTACAGTGAGATTGGATGGGAAGGATATGGAGAATGTGAGTGAATTTAAGTACTTGGGCAGTGTGATGAGTAAGGATGGTAGTCTGGAGGGTGAAGTGCTCGAAAGGGTACAGCAGGGAAGGAAGGTTGCTGGTTCGTTGAAAGCAGTGATAAGAAACAGGGAGGTGAGCATGGAAGTGAAAAAGTTGTTACATGACAGTATTGTGATACCAACTCTGACATATGGAAGTGAAGCTTGGACCCTGTTGGAAGGACAGAAGTCAAGAGTGAGAGCAGTGGAAATGAGTTATTTGAGAGGAGCATGTGGAGTCACATGGAGAGACAGACTAACAAATGAGGAAGTGAAGGAGCGTTGTGGTGTGGTTGAGGACGTGATGGGAAGCGTTAGGAGAAACACGTTAAGGTGGTTTGGGCATGTGGAGAGGATGGAGAGTGAAAGATTGACGAGGAGAGTGTATGTGAGTGAGGTGGAGGGGGCGAGAGGGAGGGGGAGGCCGAGGATGAGATGGAGGGATGGAGTGGAGAGGTATATGAGAGAGGGGGGTGTGAGTTGGGAGCGTGGTAGTGAAATGGCAGGGGACAGAGTGACATGGAGGCGATTTGTTTGTGGCCACCCCGTTCGGGATTGAGGCGTCTGGCAATAGATAGATAGATAGATAGATGGATAACACTTCATAGCGATGGAAGAGAAAATGAAGCTCATTTAACAAACTTTTATATTGATCACTTTGCACATTCTGCCAACAGACATATGCTTTTCAGCATTTGCGATAAAACGTGGATGATGGCAAAGCATGGCTGGGTAGAGGAGAGACGAGTGAAGAGAGAGGTCAGGAAGGGAAGTGGTTTAACTTGCAAAACAGAACTCGCAAAATGCGGACTGTCAGTTTCTGTGTTTGTTAAGTGTGTAACTGACATTGTAATTAATGTTTTCTTGCAACCTCAGCTTTAGGACTGCAAACGTTCTATAATATTTCATATAATACTTGCTGGCAACATCAGCCCAGTCCAAATAATCCTGTGCGTCTGTGTCCGTAACAGAGAATCTTCCTACACTATTGTCATACATTTCACAATAACGTTATCGTCCCACCTGCTGCAAATTAATACTATCTTAGGGAATGTGTTCTTATCTCCGAAAACATTTCTTTCATATTGGCCATTTAAAACCATACCTGTCAACTCTATCTCGTACAGTGTTCCCAGATCAAAATGCTTGTATCACGCAAGCTGAGAGGGACGAACTTCTGTGGTCGACTGTACATGGGTGCTCACACCCAGGTAAGAGTGAATGGAGCTTTGAGTGATGAGTTTTCCATGAATGTTGGTGTGCATCAGGGGTCAGTTTTGAGCCCCTTGTTGTTTATCATGGTGTTTGAAGCCCTCTCACGTGACTTCAGAGATGGACTCCCATGGGAGATGCTGTATTCTGATGATTTGGTGTTGATTGCAGAGAATGAAATGGAGGCAGAGGAAAGATTTATGAAGTGGAGAGATGGTATGGGGTACAAGGGCTTAAGGGTAAATGCAGATAAAACAAAAGTGATGATATCTAGGGTTGGTGGCGGTACAATCAGAGGAGAGGGAGAGTTGCCATGTGCAGTTTGTCACAAGGGTGTGGGAAGTAATTCCATCTTGTGTAGTGTTTGTGATAAGTGAGTGCACAAGAGATGTAGTGGTATTAGAGGTAGACTGTGAGATGATGCTGATTTCATGTGTGCGGCGTGTCAGGGAGAGCAGGTGGAGATTGTTAGGCGTGAGAGGGTTGAACTTGCAGGTGAGTCTTTTGAGTGTGTGGAGGAGTTTCGTTATTTGGGAGACATGTTATGTGCCGGAGGTGGGGCTGGAGTTAGCTCGGTTACTAGGGTGAGAAGTGGTTGGAAGAAGTTCAGGGAGCTGTTGCCTCTCCTGACATTGAGAGGACTCTCCTTACATGCTAAGGGGCCTTTGTATGCAGCATGTGTTAGGAGTGTGATGCTGTTTGGTAGTGAGACCTGGGCAGTAAAGGAAGAGGATATTCACAGGTTTAAACGTACAGAAATGACAATGATTAGGTGGATGTGCAGTGCGTCCCTGCGTGCAAGGCCTGGGGGGGCTGGGTTTACAATAGAAGAGTTGAGAGGTAGGATGGGACTGGAGTGTATTTGTGTTGTGATGAGGAGAGGTAGGCTGAGGTGGTTTGGACATGTGGAGAGGATGGGGGATGATAATTGGGTACAGAGGGTGAGAGGTGTTAATATTGGGGGAGGGGTTGGGAGGGGTAGACCAAGAAAGACATGGGACGAGGTCATTAAGTGTGACCTAAGGGTTAAGGGACTGAACAAGGAGGCTGCCAGGGATCGAGCAGCGTGGAGAGCCACCATTAGGTGACCAAGGCTGACACATGCAAGCATGCTGGAGCCTTAAAAAACGAAACAAAATGAAACTAATGGACAAGTTCCAGGTAGTATATATATTTATGCAAACACTGCCAGAAACAAATATACCCTACAGATTCTTTTCTAATATTTTATTAGTTGAAAATACACTTTATGAGATATTGGCATTTGTCTTCATTCACGTCTGTACACCTTATATTAAAAAAAAAAACAAAGTACACATTTGTGTAATGTGTGTCTCTCCAACATATGAATATATATGCATATAAATATTGTTTATTATATAGTGGTAAGTCGGGGTGCTCACCATCCACTCACTCGATATATTACTGTTCTCAGGTGACTGTCCGTTCCCCTCTTCCTTCCTTCTTTCCGTCCTTCCTCTTCTGGCTTTCTTTCCTTCATTCTTTCCTTTTCCTTCTTTCTACGGGTGACTCTACACTGAGTGACAAGCCAAATGATTTCCTGTACACCAGGATGCACCAGGAAACCATTTACTCTGCTGGGTGGTAACCAGATAGCCAAATTATGGCGCCTGGTGGTTTAGTGGGTAATTAAGGCTTTCCAGTTGGATTGAGCCTGTGCAGGTTTATATCCAAGGAGTGGTTGGGGTTTATTGCTCTTGTAATGCCACTGATGAGTGAGGATGGTCACTCTCAACTTAAATATCAGAACCAACTTGCCTAGCCCTGGGCTCCTATGCTTCTCATGGGGCAACACAGGATTAGATGATGAAATATACCAGTATATTGTTTGATATACATATATAAATTATGTGTATCATATTGTTTATTAAGGCTGCAACGTGCTTGAATGTGTTTGTCCTAGTTAGCTTGCCACAGTGCTCAGTCTCTGGCAGCCTTCTTATTCAGTCCCTTGTCCCTGATAAGGGATATATACATTTAGATCCTCAGTGTAACAGACTATTTGGAGAAAGTTGCACTGTTACATCTTGATTTCTGTTCTTTGGCTACTTCAGTAGTCACTTCACTTCTGAATTGTCTGCTTACATTACCTCTCCATTACAGCAAGTGTGTAACACCCATCTGGCAGCAATCACTCACCCTGCTTCTGTCCAACTCTAATGCAGGAGTTAACCATTACAGTAAAACTTCGATATAATAGACTTCAATAGACCGGAATTCGCTTTTATCAGACTCGAGGAGCTACCGGACTAAACTCCTGTATATTGGAAAAAGTCCGATAAAGCCAGAAAGCAGTCCGGACTGCCTGACCACTTCAGTTATGTTCACCACAATAAGACAAGTAAAAGACGTGTTTTTCAGTGCACAGTACAGTATTATTATACCCTTTGATTAATGTAGTGAAGGTATAACACAGTACAATACTGCAATGGTGGTGAAAACCACTGATGCAACCCGGACTAATGTCTGATAAATCGGAAAAAGTCCAGATTAGCAGGGGTAAGTCCGGATGTTGCTTTTATCGGAATTTCACATTTTTCGGACTGGCTTGGGCCCCAATTAGTCCGTTATAGTGAGGTCTTACTGTACTCCCAGTCCTTCATTTATGCAACAGGTCACCTCTGGCACTTTCTTCCTCTGTCTGTATTTCCTTCCGCCTGTGACCTCCAGTCTTTTAAACTCAGTATTTCCAAGCATCTCGAAGCAAATGGATCTTTAATTTGGCTCTCTCTCATTTATTTTTTCTTGGAGAGAACTGTATTGTGGACTTCTGCCCTTTGGTTCCTTCTCTATCCATCCATCCATCATCCATTGTCCCATGAGGAGCATAGGAGCCCAGGGCTAGGCAAGTTGGTCCTGACATTTAAGATGAGAGTGACCAGCCTCACTCATCCCTGAGTGGCAGTACGTGAGCAATAAACCCCAATCACCCTTTGGATATAAACCTTCACCGGCTGAATCTGATTGGAGCACTGTAATTACCCACTAACCCACCAGGTGCCATAATTTGATTATATGGTTACCACCCAGTGTAGTAAATGGTTTCCTGGTGTACAGGAAACCATTTTGATTGTCACTCAATGTAGAGTCATCCACAGGCAGAAGAAAGAGGAAAGAATGAAGGAAAGAAAGATAGAAGAGGATGGAAGGAAAGAAAGATAGAGGAGAGGAAAGGGCAGACACCTGAGAGCAGCACTACATCAAGTGAGTGGATGGTGAGTGCCTCCACCAACCACCAATCTTCCTTGCATTAAAAGAAAAAAAAAATAGTTGATCAGTAGAAAAGTGGCAGCTGAGAGTAAATTTGGTTTAATTTTGTTCTTTTCATGTAGCAGTGAAGAAATGGTAACAGCTGACTCCAGTTTAATGGCTTTAAGGTGTAAGGGCATAAAGGTAGGCTACTATGGATCCAGCACATTTAATGGTAGATGATCAGGCCACTCAACAATCTTTTCTCTTCCCACTATTAGCACACCTAGTGAGGAGGCAAGTTCCAGCACGAAAAAATTTGAGCCGGGAACCATTCTAACAGCGAATGGAGAGCCCCTACCTTTCCTTCCCTCACTTGAACCTCAGACACTCCACACCAACAGCGAGGAGATCTCTGGTAAGTATGATAAATGGTGAAGTGGGTAATGGTAAGGGAAACAAACAAGGGGGTGATGATGAGGGAAGCAGGCAAAGGGGGGATGATTGTGAAGCAGGCAGGCATGGAGGGGGTGATGGTGAGGCAGAGGAGGGTTGGATGATAAATAAAGATGTGTAGTAATTGTGAGGTAGGGCTGGATGATAGACAGGGAAGTGTAGTAATGGTGAGGGAGGCTGGATGATAGACAGGTGTGTGTAGTGATGGTGAGGGGGGGCTGAATGATAGACAGGAAAGTGTAGTGTTGGTGAGGGAGAGCTGCTTGTAACAGGGAGGTTTAGTGATGGTGAGGGAGGGCTGGATGATAGACAGGAAAGTGTAGCAATGTTGAGGGAGGGCTGGATGGTAGACAAAGAAGTGGATGGTGTAGGCATTTTACAATAGGTTAGGGGACCTTGTTACAACTTAATAAAATTGTCCCTTGAAGGACTTGCTCCTCTAGTCCATCCTTGTTGGAAGGAGAGTTAAATTCAGGAGTGTTTCCACACAACAGTTCACCTCAGCAATGCATATACAAATGCACAGGCCATCAAATCATGAGGTTCAATTGCACATCGACACAGGATAGACTGTGATGGGGCCATTCTGAGTTATGGTCAAGGTAGGCGAAAAAATATGGATCACAATTGTACATAGAAACCTGTAGCTTAATGTCTCCTTTCCCTCTTTATGGGAAGGATACACAAGGATATTTGCTAGGTTTTCAGTTTTGAAAGTGAAATTGAAGCCAGTGGAGATTTGACAAACTTTACTGAGGTCATTGAACATAACTAGTGAATGTTATTGAGGCTGCCTTTCACACTCTGACAAGTTGCATCAATAGTAATCAAAACTGAACACATATTTTTCTGTTTGTCAAAAGCCAGATTCCATAATCCCGTAAGTGGTGGCTGTTTGTCTTTGAGTTAGTTGTATTATGGGGCGGGACACTAACTTCGCACCAACTTGTTGACATGTGGGGAACATGTATGGGATGATTATATGGTTACCACCCAGCATTGTAAATGGTTTCCTGGCTTACAGGAAACTCAGTGTAAAACCACCTGAAAAGGAAAGAAGAGTAATAAAAAGTGACAGGAAAATGGGAGAAACAGAGTAAAAGAATGGTAATATTGAAGGAGGAAATAGGCAGGACTGCATCAAGTGATTGGATGATGGTCACCACCACCTACTACCAGTCTGCCCCTGTAAGTGCCCTGACTATGTTGAGCATGGGGGTGCACTGCCTCTTGATGTCTTGTATGTGGTCCATGAAGGTGAATTTAGTGTCATATGTCACTCAAGGATCTTGGTGGAGGAGTTGTGTGGTACACTGTACATTGTTAAGTGTGATGCTAGGGGAGTACATATACTCATGCTTACTACTGGTAATGAGTGTAATGTGGATTTGGCTGGAGTGATCATCAGCCTGTTGTTTTCAGCCAGTGCCTGAAGTGTGTTGAGGTAGTCTTATTACAGGTTGCAAGTTGTGTCTGCAGTGTAGTGTGAGGTTGTAGGTGAAATTTGGGTCTGGTTATTAGGGATTTTAAGAAACTTTCAGGATAGACATTTTTCCAAAGAACTATAAGTACAGTATTGTTAGAAATAAATTTGTGTGTGTGTGTGTGTGTGTGTGTGTGTGTGTGTGTGTGTGTGTGTTCTTGCATGCATGCATGTGTATGTGCTTGTGTGTGTGTGTATGCATGCATGTATTTATAACTTCTATTGTCGTCACACTAGCATGGTTGTGAAGTTGTACCAATAGGTAAAAGCAAGCAGTCGTAGAGATGATTGTTTGCAGATACTGAACCCAAGTTTTGAATGTACTTTTTTGTTGGCAGCCACTAGTGTAGTGAGTCCACAAGGCACAGTACTTATGGATGATGGCACTGGTAATGCAACCTTTGAGTCGCTGTTGAAGGACCACATGGAAGCTCCACCCCTCAGCCCTGAACTGCTCAATACAGTTGACCCCAGTGCTGTTACTACATCCATTAAATATCCTGCCACCAGTTCTCCACCATCCAGGTACTTTCTCAGTGTATAGTATTGACATTACTAAGGTTATACTTGTAAGTTGAAATTTTCTTTATTTATTTTTAGTTCATTCTGGTTGGTGGGGGAACTCACCATCCACTCACTTGATGTAGTGCTGCTTTTGGGTGCCTTCCCTTTCCACTCTTCCTTCTTTCCATTCTTCCTCTTCTGTCTTTCTTTCCTTCATTCTTTCCCCTTCCTTCCATCTATGTGTGACTCTACACTGAGTGACAAGCCAAATGGCTTCCTGTACACCAGGAAACCATTTACTACCCTGGGTGGTAAGCATATAACCAAATTTCAGGGCCTGGTGGTTTAGTGGGTAATTACAGTGCTCCGGTCGGATTCAGCCAGTGAAGGTTTATATCCAATGGGTGGTTGGGGTTTATTGCTTATGTACTGCCACTCAGGGATGAGTGAGGCTGGTCACTCTCATCTTAAATGTCAGGACCAACTTGCCTAGCCCCGGGCTCCTACACTTCTCATGGGGCGACATATGATTGGATGATAGATGGATGGATAAGCTACCACAGTGAATGCACCCCCTGTCTGATGTTCCTACTATAATGCAGTATTAAAAATGCACTACAGGTTATGGGTGTTGTTTAGAATGGGGATTGAGAAAGCAAACTCCCTTTGCTCATGTATGACTGGTTAATGTGGAATAAGTTTTGGCCTTAATGATGATTAAGTACAGTTGTGGTCTGTAGTTCCTTTACATTGTCTCAGAATTGTGTCAAAACTTATGGAGGTATTATCCAAAGCAAGCTATCACACTCACAGAACTTTTTTTTTTCTTTTTTTAAATAGTGTTTTGAACTTATGAAGTGAGGCTCCAAATCAGTGAGAATACTTGATTTCTTTTATTTGAAGCCTTTCGTCATAAGTCTGGAACTTGCAATAAAATTATTGACCAATGTATAACAGTAAAGTTTTGCTTGATCTTAAAGAGAAGTATTGTAGTACCTTAGAAAAATAAATGTATAGTAAGTATTGGTAATGAGAATCTGTACTCTTGTGTAATATCATATGTGTAATGTCATGTTGCATTAAGGGTGGCCTTCCAGAAGGGATAGAAACTTGAGGTGCTATATATACCTTACTGAGGTTTTTATATTGCAGCAGCATAGTGAAGAGTGCAAGTGGGTCTGGTAGGAATGTGCAGATGAGAGTCCTTCCACAGAAAGGGAAGGGAAAAGCTGTTACTACCACAACAACTGCTGCCTCCCTTCAGCCACCACAAGACTCCTCCATGAGTGTCGCTGTGCCCGACAAGACAATACAAAAGTAAGCAGTGTTAGAAACTTTTATAAATCTGTGTGTATTGTGGTTTTGAGGTTCCATTCGGAATGAAGACCATGTGCTGTGCACATTAGTTTGAACTCCCAAGAGTTGGGTGGAGATTTTTTGATAGTGTGATGATGCACTGCCACCAGGGATGTAGGCTGGCCACCAACCAGTAAAATGTATGGACCAGTAGGTTGTATTCTTGTGGGATTAGGAGGTTTTCTGGCACCTCTTCCTCATTACTTACCTTAATTTCTATGTCTCGCATTAATAAGTCATATATAATTTTGAACGCATTGAAATTACGAACTCTGTCGGGTGTCTGCCCTTTCCTCTCCATCCCTTTTTCCTTCAATCCTCTTCTGTCTTTCTTTCCTTCATTCTTTCCTTGTCCTTCTGCCTACGGGTGACTTTACACTCCCTCTTCTCTCTTTCTTGCCTTCATTCTTTCCTCGTCCTTCTGCCTGTGGGTGACTTTACACTGAGTACAAGCCAAATGGTTTCCTGTACATCAGGAAACCATTTACTACGCTGGGTGGTAACTATATAACCAAATTTTGGCGCCTGATGGTTTAGGAGGTAATTACAACGCTCCAGTCGGATTGAGCCGGTGAAGGTTTACATCCAAGGGGTAGTTGGGGTTTATTGCTCACGTAATGCCACCCAGGGACGAGTGAGGCTGGTCACTCTCATCTTAAATGTCAGGACCAACTTGCCTAGTCCCGGGCTCCTACGCTTCTCTGTGGGGCGACATAGGATTGGATAATGAATGAATGATGAAATGAATAAAAGGTAATATTAATTCACCTCTGAAGATAGTTACAGTAAAAAAAAAAAACTGTTGATGGTTATGCCTGTGAGGTGGAGTCAGGATTTCAGAAGTTTGATTAGTGGGTGATTGAATGTGTGGCTCATTTCTTTAAACATGCAGTTAATTAATTCTTCTGCTATTGGATAGGTATTGTTTCACTTAGTTTTTGAAGGCTCCGACATGCTTGCATGCCTTGGCCTTGGTCACTTAATTAATGGCGGCTCTCCATGCTGCCCGATCTCTGGCAGCCTCCCTGTTCAGTCCCTTAACCCTGAGGTCACACATAATGACCTTGTCCCAGGTCTTTTTTGGTCTCTCCCTGGCAACTCCATCCCTAATGTTAACACCTCACTTTCATCACTCAGTTATCATCCCCCATCCTTAGTACATGTCAAATCCACCTCAATCTACCTCTCTTCATCACAACACAAATACACTCCAGTCCCATCCTACCTCGCAACTTTTCCATCGTAAACCAAGCCCCCCCAGGCCTTGCTCTCAGGGACGCACTGCACATCCACCTAATCATTGTCATTTCTGTACGTTTGAGTGTGCAGATATCCTCTTCCTTTACTGCCCATACAGCATTACACTCCTAACACATGCTGCATAAGAAGATCCCTTAACAGGGATAAAGAGCCCTCTCATTCACAGGAGAGGCAACAACTCCCTGAACTTCTTTCAACCACTCCTCCCCCTAGCCACAGAGCTAGTTCTGGCCCCACCTCCAGCACACAACATGTCTTCCAAATAACAAAACTCTTCTACACACTCAAGAGATGCACCATCAAGTTCAATCCTTTCATGCCCGACAATCTCCACTTGCTCTCCCCGACTGTGAAGCTACAGAATGTGGTGAAATTTTTTGACCTATTAGTTGAAGCCAGGATTCCGTGGGCTTGAATAATGAGTGAATGGAAGCATGGCCCATTGAATTGGGCAAATTTTGGCTGTCTGGATGCTGCTACTTCTCACCCCATCCTTGGGTGGGAAAAGAGGTCCAGATGATGATCATCATCCCTTTTCTTGCTCTTTTGTTTCTGCCTCATCCCATACTAAGTTCGGGAGAAGAGGTCAGGATGATAGTGGTGATGATTATAATGATAGGTATGTTGTCATTGACCATTTAAAAAATGGATAGAAATAATATATAAGACAGTGATCTGTAATACTCAAAATATTTTGCTAAGGAAGAGTTGCTAGAAAACCTTCTAAGCTAACAAGAATATGGGGCTAAATCACTGGGTACTTTGTTAATAGTTTTTCTTACACTGTATTTTTATTTAATGGTAGGTGGGGGCACTCATCATCCACTCGATGTAATGCTGCTCTCGGGTGTCTGCCCTTTCCCCTCCTCCATCCTTCTTTCCTGCCATCCTCCTCCGTCTTTCTTTTCTTCGTTCTTGCCTTGTCCTTCTGCCTACAGGTGACTTTACACTTCCTCGTCTGTCTTTCTTTCCTTCATTCTTTTCTCTTCCTTCTGCCTGTGGGTGACTACACTGAGTGACAAGTCAAATGGCTTCCTGTATACCAGGAAACCATTTACTGTGCTGGGTGGTAACCATATAACCAAATTTTGGCACCTGGCGGTTTAGTGGGTATTTATGGCGCTCCAATTGGATTTTGAGCCTGTGAAGGTTTATTGCTGACTTAATGCCACTCAGGGATGAGTGAGGCTGGCTGGCCACCCTCATATTAAATGTTAGGACCAACTTACCTAGCCCCAGGCTCCTATGCTCCTCATGGGGCAATGTAGGATTGGATGATGAATGAATATTTTTAGCCACCTGACCACTTTATTCGGCTTTGGAAAGATCTTTATTAGTGAAGGTGTTGATGAAAGCTACATCAAACCTATCTAGTTAAAAAAGTCTTTCTTTAACTGAGTAGGCTTGTTTGAAGTAGTAAGAAGAGAATTTAAAATACATCATTAGACTTAAGGGGTTAATTTCTCGGATCCTGCTGTTTATTCCGTGGATGTTAATTCCAGTTGATGTGTTTCAGACAAGAGCTACAATCTCATATGGATGACATGCAGAATGCCATCGACTCATTACAAGACTTCCTTAGTTCAGGCAACTTTAATGTGGACCCTTCTATGCTTCTCACGGTAGGAAGTCAGTCAATCATGGTTTACCTTTAATGTTCAGTGATTTCTCAGGTTCTAGACAGCTGAGCAATTGGGATTTGTTTCTCAGTGACCCTCACATTCACTGGATTTCACATTTCACAGCCAACATTCTTGTAAATTGATTTTGTGAGCAGCCGTCAATGACCTCATAGTTTATAAGATTGCACCCTTAGGTATTAACTGCTCAGTGAATGTTGTAGCTAGGTCAGTAACAGCACTGAATGACAGAAGAAAATTTTCCATTTGAATTAATATAATAATTTTCAGAATGCTACTTTTCATGAAATTACCTGAGGAGTGAAATGCACCATGGGAATTTCTTATTACCTGCTTACCTGATCCTTGGATGGGAAATGAGATATTTTTGTAGTTAATGTTTTCATTGTCACACAAATCTTATATGCATTTTTACTACTACAGGCAACAAATTTTGCCCTTACTCTGTTATTATGCACTGTAACTGTTGATGAGTGTGTTTTATAGTCAACAGAAATTTCTAATATTCCCCTTGACTCATCCATATAGAGAGTAAGCTAAATTATTAAAATGCAAATTTGTAGAACGTAGTATAATTAACAGTTGTTAATCTATACCACAGGTTTAGTTCATCTGATTTTAGCAGATGCAGAGACCCAATTTTTGTAATGTGTAGTGTTATTGACCATCTGTAGCATATTACCATATTGATTTTTTTTTTTTTCTTTTTCCCTTGCAGGTCTTTGGATCAGATAGCAACTACCTTCCTGAATTGGACTCTGTGGGATCAGTCTCTAGTGGTATGTTTCTACATTTTAAACCTTTTACTGTTGCTGTTGAGTGATGCCTTCATGCATTGGCATTGATACATCCAAGCAGCTTCGCTGCCCAGTTATACAAACATCCGTAAACTCCCTCACGTAGTAGTGGACTGCAGAAGGATAGCTTAAACCTGCAGTCCACTGGGTTCATGTCCAGATGACCCTAAACCATAACAGTAGTAACAGCCCTCTTCACTATGCTGACATCTTTAACCCTTTGAGATTCCAATTACATGTTTTCGCATCATTTCAGATCCAACCTCAATGATTCTGATGATGCATTTATTAGTCATTTAAAGATACTTTTGTAAAATATTCACCATAAATCGCATTTACACATCATAAATAAACTCAAGTGTGATGTCATGGAATGGTTGCTCACTGAGTGGTGGGTACTGTACAGCTGGTCTGACTCATGGCTTTGTTCCTTATTACTTTATTCTTTTCAAATATTTTTCTACAGCGAGGTAAAAAAAATTTGGTTTTTGCCTAAGTTCAGCTCGTCATTTTGACTTTTTTTTCTTTGTTTTCCCTTTTTGAGCATACTGTGATAAAGTACTATTATTCAGCTGTAAATTGACACCAAAACCAGCATTCTATCATGAAAACTATATTTGCATAGATCAGTCAAAGAAAAAATTCGCTAAGCAAATATGCGGCTGAGAATCATACAAAATGTGCATATTTTTTTCTTTCACTGTACCATGCAGTCACATACATAATTGTCATAAACTGTATATCATTATAAAGGTAATTTATTGTAGTTTTGCATGGTTTAAACCAGATTTATATATCTTAATTAGTTTTTTTTTTCAGATATTTTTCTACAGCAAGGTATAAAATTTTTGGTTCACCTAATTTCAGCTTGTCTTTTTGACTTTTTATTTTCTTAGTTTTTCTTTTTTGAACATACTGCGATAAAGTACAACTACAGGTATTCAGCTTCAAAAGAACACCACAACCAGCATCATGTCCTAACATGTGTATTTACACTGACTGATCAAAGAAAAAGATCGTGATGCGAATATGCTGGCAAGAATCATTGTGCTGTTTTTTCCTTTTGCTCTACTGTGCAATAAATTGCAGAAAATAACATAATCTGTTTATCATTGTAAAGATAATTTATTGTAGTTTTGCATGGTTTAAACCAGATTTATATACAGTATCTTCATTAGTTTTTTTTTCCCCCTAAATATTTTTCTATGGCAAGGTATAAAATTTTTGGTTTTTGCCTAACTATAACTTGTCATTTTGACTTTTCATTTTCTTTGTTTTTCTTTTTTGAAGATACTGTGATAAA
>JAGKTI010001866.1:33982-50170 GCA_018397915.1 Birgus latro | reverse complement strand
CTCCAACATCCACTGCCCGACCTTGTATCTCTTTTATAACCCCATCCATATACAGATTGAACAACCATGGAGACATGACACATCCTTGTTTCAATCCAACCTTCAAATGGAAAGATTCACTCAGTTTGCCATCCACACGCACTGCAGCCTTAGCACCCTCATACATACTCTTCACTGCCTTCAACAACTTCCCATCCACTCCATATATTCTTAATACCTTCCACAAACCTTGTCTATCCACCCTGTCATATGCTTTCTCCAGATCCATGAAGGCTGCATACAACTTCTTGCCCTTCTCTAGAAACTTTTCCACTAAGGATCTAAGAATGAATATCTGGTCTACACAACCTCTTCCCTTCCTAAAACCTCCTTGTTCTTCTCCAACTAATTCCTCAGTAATTTCCCTAACTCTGTCAATAAGTATCCTACCATATATTTTTCCTATTACACTGAGAAGGCAAATGCCCGTATGATTACCACACACTGCTTTTTCCCCTTTTCCTTTGTACAGAGGAATAATTATACCTGACTTCCAATCCTCTGGGACTCTACCCTCCTCCCAAGCCAATCTGCACACCTTCCACATCCATTCTGTTACTATCTCTCCCCCATGCTTCAGCATTTCACCACACACTCCATCAATTCCTGGGGCTTTCCCCATTTTAACTTTCTTCATTGCTTCCACCACTTCCGTCCTGGTGATTTCTTCCTCTCTTCTCACAACCCTCCTTCTCCCTGCCATTCCTCAGTCACTTATACTTGCATTACTTTCAGTCTCTACGTTCAACAGTTCATTAAAGTGTTCTCTCCATCTGTTTACTTTTTCTCCCATCTCCACTAGTAATCTACCATTTTTATCTTTCACACTCCCACTGACTTCATTGGCACCCTGTCTAGCTCTCTTTACCTCCTTCCAGAACATTTTCTTACATTCCCTCCACTTTGCACTCAAATTCCTTCCAAACTCTTCATCCACTCTCTTCTTACTCTCTCTTACTAATCTTTTCACCTGTCTCCTCCTCACTACATATAACTCTCTCGTCCGTCTCTCAGCTTCTTCGTCGCCCCTGTTCCTCATCCACTCATTATATGCTTTCTTCTTTTGTGCCACAGCCTCTCTCACCTCTTCAGTCCACCAATAAACTTATGCCACAATAATTCTTGCACTCACTTTGCTCAGCTTTTTTTTTGTATACAGATGCAATCATAGCCTTTTTCCACTTTGCTAACATAGTTTCACTTATCCATGCCTTCTTACATATCTCCAACAAGCACTTCATTCCACTCTCTCCACATTTAATCGTCTCTGCATACACCTCATCAACCCCAGCAGCTTTCCCATTCTTCACCTTTGCTAGTGTAATGTTTCCTAGCACTGCATTCCTTTTCTGCACACTCCCAAAACCAACCATGTTTACAGTTGCTCTGCTCTCTCTATTCCCATTCATCAGGCTTTCAAAATATTCTTTCCATCTGGTCCTTACTTCATCCCCATGGTTTAATAATCTATCACTTACCTCCTTCACACTTTCACATTCCTTTCCACTGTCACTTTAACATTTCCACACCTCTTTCCAGAATAACTTTCTATTTTTAGAATAATTTGCATTCATTTTTCTACCTCATTTACCTCCTTTTTCCTCTTCAGTTGTCTCATGTGCTTCTTGCTCTCAATATAATCAGTTCTTATTTCAGTTGAACCCCTGGTCTGTAACCACTCTAGCCACTTCTTCCTCTTTCCTCCACTGCTCTCTTAACCTCTGCAGAGTGAAAGTGGCAGTGATTGTAGCATATGCACTGTGTGATGACAGGAGTGAGACAGAGAAAAACAGGTTTTGGAATGAGCTGGATAAAGCAGTGGGAGAAATGCCCAGGAGCTATAAAGTGATTGTAATAGGCAATATGAATGGAAGAGTAGGCACTGGTCCTGAGGATGATATAATGGGTTTTAATGGAGTACCAGGAGGAAATGATAATGGGAAGGTTCTAACATGCAAGATTAAAAAAAAAAAAATGACATCTGCCTGAATAAAGAATGTAATGCAACAGCACCAGTGACACAGTTGATAAGATTTTTTAAAGCCTTTACATTCAAAGGGATTTTCCACTGATGAATGATGATTTTATTGTCACCGTGATATAAATGGAAGGTATATGCACTTAAGTTTAACCCCTTCCATCCTATGACATCATTTTTCATTTTACTCTTGCCACCCTAGAATGATTTTCTTGAGCTGTGAAGAGACTTCAGACTGGAGAAGTTAGATGTAGCATTCAATAATCCCCTTATTTTTGAGTATCCTTTCAAAGTTGAATAAATTTGTATAGCAGCCACAAGAATTAGATGTAAATTATTTTCTCGGACTGAAGGAGTTAAATTAGTAGATTAGTAGCAGTGACTGAAGTAAAAACCTGTGTGTTTTATGTTAATATACACATTATTCCAGAGGTAACAATGGACAGTAAATTTGCACATTATTCCACAGGTAATGAGGTGTCTGTTTACAACCCATGCCTTCTAGACCTTGCTGATGACATAGAAGATGATCCACTCACCTTCCTTAACAGCAGCATAGCCTCAGCCTCATCCACACCAACTACCACCTTAACCAGTGCTGCATCTACATCATCATCAACGTCATCAACCTCCTTGAACTCACAAACCACTCCCACCACGTCTGTATCTGGTCCCTCAGCTCCTAAGGTCCTTAAGCTAAGTATTAAAAAGGAAAAGGAGGAGAATAAAGATGCCTCCTTGGAAACACCTATAACTTCACCGGTAACACCACTTTATCGGAGCAAGAGACGTACCAACTAGGGGACTTCTCTTCGGTATTACATGTGCTTGATCAAATTCACTTATTTATGGTCCAGTTCAGTATCTTTAGTCTAGCTTAAATATATATTTCTTTTCTCAGGTCCTCTGTAGAAAGGGACCATGCACATCCCTTAAAATAGAGACTGGGTAGAGGCGAAGTACCGTATAGAATAATATATACGTCTTCATTATAAGATGCCTTTTTTGACTCTTCTTTGCAAATGACCACTTGACTCAGGTACGTCTTTCTCAGTTTATTTTGCTCCTTTTAGACAAATATATTCAGCTGAGGAGAAATTTTTTAAACTAAAGGAGTTAGATATAACATTCAGCAACCCCTTCAGTATATGAGATGCCTTCCTTAAGGTGAATGAAATCGTCTGAAAGTAGCAAAACTAAAGTAAAAAAGTGCATCATTTGAGTGAAGGGGTTAAACCCCAATACTACCTGCTAACCTTCCACTTCTACCTGTTTTGCTGATTTGTTAGATCCACGTAATTTACAGTACCACTTGTATAGAATATGTTATGATATTATGGAACACAACATTGACTTATAATGAGGAATGCCTGTATGTCTGAAGTTTATTTTTTGTTTCTTATGGAAGACCCAACATCACTTCATATCAGATGCCATGCAAGAATATTCACACATCTCTCAAGGTGTTGCTTTACGCCTTACCTCAAATTATCATCACAGTTTTAAGCTATAACAAGTGCAGATGAACATGAGCAGTGCATGAGAATTTTGCAGCCTGAGTATGAAGGATTAAAATGAGCTGAATAATTACAGTGTAACTTTTCATTGTAGTCCTTTCATGGACTCACACACTTTTTCAAACAATGCTGGAGTGCCTTGATGAAGTTTACATATAGGTTTGTTTCTAAAGAATAAGTTTGATAACAGTCAGTCTTGATAAAGCTTACATCAAGGCCTGACCCCAAAGAAATATATTACTTCTTTGAAGCATATGGACACAGCTTGAAAATACCTTTCTCACAAACAGCACATTATTTATAAATGTGCTAACTTGTTGATTTAAGGTGCCTGTGATGCAGGCTCTCACTTATAAATGTGCTAACTTGCTGATTTAAGATGCCTGTGATTCAGGCTCTATGCTTGAAGGTCAGTCATCTTTCATATAATCATATCATGGAGCTTGTTGGTGATGTCAGGAGTTGTGATATTTGAAGGTGTTTCTGAGTGAGGATCAGTTGCAACTTTGTGACCACCTTGCATTTCAGCTGCCTGCTTAGCCACTTCAGTCTGATGATATATATTTTTTTCTCTTCTACCCTCAGACAATATTATTATACTTAAGAGAGTCCTTTTAAGCCGGAGGGATTAGATATAGCCTCATTAATCTCATACCAGTTGAGGTCTATATTTACATTAAATAATATTATCTGAAGATAAGAATAAAACACAAAAATAGGTCACAGGACTGAAGGAATTAATGGATGCAAATGAAGGATCATTATCTAATGTCATTGCCATGTCCTCCTGGATGGCCATTTGGCTTTAGGTGTTTTGACAGGAGACCATGAATGATGGCACAGACTGCAGTTTTCTCCATCACTTAGTTGTACCAGTTAGTTGAGCCGCTCGATTATGTCAGAGCCACCTCATGAAGGTGTCTCTCTCTCCAGCTCCAGGGATTGGGAAAAGAAACAAACAAAATCAGCCGCAGACTTATGGGGATTAGTGTACCTGATATAATTACTAATAGCATGCAGTGCCAGCATCCACCTCTTTCTTACTTAGGCAGCTAAGTTTTTTTTTTTTTTTTTTTTTTTTTTTTTTTTTTTTTTTTTTTTTTTTATGTGTCAGACTCTGGGGATAGGCTTCACAGCCTGCTATCAAGGCCCAGCAGTCCTCCTTCATACCATACACCTCTACATGTCACCACTTCAGCACTAACACCCACCATCCATATTGAATACATGCCAGGGCTGTCTCATACAGGACTGGTGTATTGGTATTAGCAGGGGTATTTTTACGACAGGTCAGCGGGTTTTCTGGTAGATCAGTAAAGCCTGATTTAATGAATTTCAAATCCTTAAACTGTTCCCTGCTCCAGTGGGGATTTGAACCCCAGTCTGTTAGGACTGCAGGCCACCTCTCTACCAATTGAGCCACCGCCTCCATTATTGCAAAAATATTGTACAATAGACTCTGGGTTAGTAACAGGTGAGGGGGAGAAAGCAAGGTGTACCATAAATGTGTTGTTGGTTTCCGACCTTATTGAGGGAGGTCAGGAAATAAAGATCAAGTAACAGAAACATGCAGATATGTGCCAAGTCATAAATAACAAGTACACCCCACCCTCAGCTATCACTCCTAATTGGTGCCGCCATGGCTGCGCTATAGCCAAAAACGCGATAGCCGAAGTGAAGAACTTACGGTAATAATTCTAATTGGTGCCATGACCTCAATATTTACCCCTAAGATACCCGTTTTGTACTACATAATAACATATTATAGTAAAAAAATGAGCGTACTGTACAGACTTTATCAGCGCTCTCCACTGTTTATAAATAAAGAAGATGGCGGCCACTTCAGCTGTGTACTGCAAGTGCTCCAACTGTGGACTTTTTTCACTTCTATGAGGAGGTTGAACTTCACCAAATTCATTGTGTTAAGTACAGTAAGGTCCTGGGTTACGTCAGAGTTCCGTTCCTGAGACATGACGTAAGCCGATTTTGAACGTAAGTCGAGTTTTACAGATTTTTCAACCATACATCGCATACTATACATGTAATAATCTTATAACAGGTTTGTATAAGAAACACAGTCTTTTGAACTGATGATATTTATTGAATAAAATATAAGTTGTACTTGCTACGAGTCTTCGTCACAGTAGCTCACTCACTGCAGTAACAGCACTTCTCATCGTCATGGCAACCGCTTCCTCAGTCTCCCGTCCTACACACGTGCCCACTGCCAACACACATTTTATTCCTAAATTCAAACACTTTTCATACTTCATCATACAATAAAGTTTACCGTAAAATACTGCCGTAAAATATGAAATACNAACATCATTACCAGCACGATAATGTAAGCATTTCTAACATCAATTTTGATGGCTTTTTTTCCCTGACTCGATGACTGATGCTTTTTCTCCTTTCTCATTACGCTTAATAATATCGACTTTTTCACGTAATGCGATGGTCTTGCGTTTCTTGGAGTCATTATGGTCACTAGGAAGCTGTCTCTTAGGCATCATGGAATCAGGCAAAAAACAAACACAAGAAAATTACAGTACAGGTAGTAGTAGCAGCGAGACAGAGCGATTGTTGGTTTGTTGGTAGTCAAGCGTGAGGCGGGAAAGCACCAGAGACATCTTGCGGTAAACAGCAACACTTTAAAAACCGAGCTTTACGTATTTTTTCTTTATTTTCTTATATTTTAAAATTTCCGAACCAACTGTCGTAACCTCGATTTGACGTAAGTCGATACCGACGTAACCCGGGACCTTACTGTAATGAAACATTTAAGAGTCTTTGGGTATACTGTAGTGACTAGTTTATGGGTTTGTTTGTAAAACCGCTATGAAAGTGTTGGTGACGAAGCACCTATCTCTAAGCCAAGACGAAGTATAAGGCCTCCCATCATTATCATCACATATATAAAAGTGGTTATTAATGAATTATAGTGGAGTTTTATTCACACTTGAGCATACAGACTTTATCAAATGAACTTCTTCAATCACTGCTTGAGTAGCATCCTTCGCCATCTTGAATGTTTTGGTTGGTCAGCTGATGTGTCCACTTGGCTAAGCTTTTTTTTAAAACACTCGATCCACAAGACTGGTGCGTGATAACAGGCATTTAGTGAGTGATAAAAGAATTTGGATAGGTTTTTTATACATGCGTGATAGCGGTAAAACGCTATAGCGGAACACGCGATAGCCGAGGGTTGGGTGTATATAACTCTTTGCTTTTTTAGTTTATCCTTTTTGTCATCAGTGTATGTTATGTAGACATTTCTAGCACTATAATAATTTTAGCAAAGTTCAGTTGCACAAAGACCAGCTTAATATATACATTAAGAAGACATATAGATTATACAATAACTTATTAAATATATTATGAAATAAATTATCATTTTGGATATAAATATTATTCATCAATGCTAAATATCCTGTTACCTTAGTATTCCTTATCTGCATACCTTACCATGCAGTTTATATTTTACTTCATATGTGAATATCTGTAACAGTTTTAATCAGTGTAAGTATAGTCTGTGCTTGAACCACTATAGACATAAGTTAGAACCATATAATACTTCCACAAAGCTTCAGATGTTTCTTGACCTTTCATCAATTGAGCTTTTTCACAGGAAGAAATTTTTGTAGGGGCCAGCTTGTTGCTTTATGGTATGTGAGTCATATCATTTCATATAATTCTGACATGGGCAGCAAGGTTTATACAGTTTGTTTGTTTCTGTTTGCATATGTACAATGTTAAGTTTGGTTAAACAGAATTATTCAATATTGACATGCTACACTCACTTTATAATTATGTTGATACACTCAGTCTGTTTACATGGCTCAGTCATTTGGTTGACAAGGCAGGAAGATAGCCAGTGCTAAGATTAAAAGTCATTAATTGGTTGTGAATGGTCTTGTTAGTTTTATATCTTAACCCCTTGAATTTGGTGATGTACTCTTAATTTTAGTTGTGTTATGTCACGATTGTTTTGTTTTTTAATTGAAGGGGTTAGATACAGCCTTTATTAAGCTGTTCACTACTAGAGGTTTGTCCTTAGTTGAATAACACCATTTGCATAGCAGGAATAAAATATATTTATCACTGGATTCAAGGGTTTAATTATTTCAAATTCTTACTTTTCAGAAACCATGTCCATACAAGCTCTATTATTTATGGAATTTTTCATCATGATCATCATCCGGACCTCCTTTCCCACCCTAGGGCAGGGTGAGGAATAGCAATGTCCCGACAGCCCAAATTTGCCCAGTTCAGTGGGCCACACTTCCATTCACTCATTATCCAAGCCTCCGGAATCCTGGCTTTCTCTGATATGCCAGAAACTTTCACCACATTCTGCAGCTTCGTGTAAATGTATCCGATAGAGTCAGTCTGAACACTGTCACATTAAAAGGGGTGCCAGATCTCTGATCATGCACTTCTTCTCACAACATTCATCCAGCCAGCCCGATCTCTTGTCAGTCCTCTAGCCTCACCAGCTTCCATACCTCTCTTTCTCGTACACTCATCCACCATATCCCTCCACCTTCTCCATGGCCTACCTCACCTCCTCCCTCCTTTAAATTCACTCAAATATACCTTTTTCACCACTCGATTGTTATCCTTTCTCCCCACATGACCATACCATCTCAGTACCAGTGGTGGGCAGCGCAAAAGAAAAAGGACCTTGCTCAAGGTCAATGCGCAATCCACAGTTCACTACCGTGTGCAAGCGCAAGTGCGCAATCTGACTAACATTTAGCTTGCATAATGTCGCAAAGTGCAAGCACAAAGCTTGCATAATATTCGTTGGAATTACTGTAAAATATTGAGATCTATCTATCTATCTATTGCTAGATGCCTCATTCCCGCACGGGGTGGCCACAAACAAAGCGCCTCCATGTCGCGCCATTTCACTACCCCGCTCCCAACTCACACCCCTCTCTCTCATGTACCTCTCCACTCCATCCCTCCATCTTATCCTTGGCCTCCCCCTCCTTCTCACCCCCTCCACCTCACTCACATACACTTTCCTTGTCAGTCTTTCACTCTCCATCCTCTCCATGTGCCCAAACCACCTTAACGTGTTTCTCCTAACGCTTCCTGTCACGTCCACATCCACACCACAACACTCCTTCACTTCCTCATTTGTTAGTCTGTCTCTCCATGTGACTCCACATGCTCCTTTCAAATAACTCATTTCCACTGCTCTCACTCTTGACTTCTGTTCTTCCAACAGGGTCCAAGCTTCACTTCCATATGTTAGAGTTGGTATCACAATACTGTCATGTAACAACTTTTTCACTTCCATGGTCACCTCCCTGTTTCTTATCACTGCTTTCAATGAACCAGCAACCTTCCTTCCTTGCTGCACCCTTTTGAACACTTCACCCTCCAGACTTCCATCCTTACTCATCACACTACCCAAGTACTTAAATGTACTCACATTCTCCATATCTTCCCCATCCAATCTCACTGTACATTCACTGACTTCACTTCTCTCAGAGACCATCACTTTACTCTTCCCTACATTTACATTTAGATTCCGTTTCTTACACACTCTCCCCAACTCATCTACCAAGCCTTGCAGCTCCCCTTCGTCTTCGCTCAACAACACAGTATCATCTGCAAACAACAGTACAGGGAGTTTCCAAACACTGCCCTCTCTCACTAGGGCCGCTTCAACATCCATTGCCTGACCTTGTATCTCTTTTATAACCCCATCCATGTACAGATTGAACAACCATGGAGACATGACACATCCTTGTTTCAGTCCAACCTTCATATGGAAAGATTCACTCAGTTTGCCATCCACACGCACTGCAGCCTTAGCACCCTCATACATGCTCTTCACTGCCTTCAGCAACTTCCCATCCACTCCATATATTCTTAATACTTTCCACAATCCTTGTTTATCCACCCTGTCATATGCTTTCTCCAGATGTATGAAGGCTGCATACAACTTCTTTCCCTTCTCTAGAAACTTTTCCACTAAAGATCTAAGAATGAATATCTGGTTTACACAACCTCTTCCCTTCCTAAAACCTCCGTGTTCTTCTCCATCTAATTCCTCTGTTATTTCCCTAACTCTGTCAATAAGTATCCTACCATATACTTTTCCTATTACACCGAGAAGGCAAATGCCCCTGTGATTACCACACACTGCTTTTTCCCCTTTTGAGATGTTGAGATATTTACCTAAATTAACATACTTACTTTTATTTGTTATTATTATTTTCTAATATCTGTATTTTGCGCAAGAGTGCAGTTAATATTTAGCTTGTGCAATGTTGCAAAGTGCTAGTGCAAACCATTTGCATATATTTGTGGGAAATACTGTAAAATAATGAGATATTTAAATATAATTTGCATACTTACTTTTATTTGTTATTATTCTGTCTATTGCCAGATGCCTTAATCCCGTAAGGGGTGTCGCCTCCATGTCGCCCTGTCCCCCACCATTTCACTGCCCTGCTTCCAGCTCACACCCTGCTGTCTCATATACCTCTCCACTATATCCCTCCATCTCATCCTTGGCCTCCCCCTCCCTCTCACTCAAATACACTCTCCTCGTTAGTCCCTTACTCTCCTTATGGCCAAACCACCTTAATGAGTTTCTCCTAATGCTTCCTATCACATCCACATCCACACCACAACAATCTTTCACTTCATTTCTCAGTCTGTCTCTCCATGTAACTCGACATGCTCCTCTCAACTCATTTATTTCCACTCGCTCGGTCATTTGAATTTCACACTCTGAATCTGGCTGCCAAGACTGGTCAGTACAGCCGGTACTCCTGGTATTGGGGGCATCCATTACTGGGAGATTAAACTGAAATTATTTACTGTGAAATAAAATGATTCACTTCACACACACACTCTAATTGACTAAGGCGGTAGGACTGGAGCATGGCATTGTTGACTCTTGGAAGTTCATACGGGAAGTGAGCGGAGCCGGAGGCCCAGAGCGCCGGAGCGGAGACGGAGAGGGACAGGGAAACAAAGGCTGTGATGTTTCCAGTTTTACTTTTATCTGTATTTTCTCAAGACGTCTTATTTAATAATTTAATATAGATATGCAATAGCATATGCAATTCCTTACAAATACCATTAAAACATATTGTTTAAATCAAATATCCACAGCCTAATAAATTATTAGGCTGTGGATATTTGATTTAAATAATATGTTTTAATGATTTTTGTTAGGAATTGCATATGCTACTCTTAATAAATAATGTATTTGTAATTTATTATTTTTATTATAATAATAATGAAGCATTTTAAGAAATGCTACTACCCTCCCGCCTCCCCACAACAGCCCTCACAACCCGTCCGAGCCTCCCCCAACCCTTGTCCAGCCATGTGGGCAGCTCCCAAGACCACATGTCCTGTGGCGCAATCCACAGGACATGTGCACAAGGCAGGTGCACAAGCGCAAATTCATTTGTGCAAGCACAACTAAATTTGCACTTGTGCACCCGCCATTTCATGTGCAAAAGCACATTATTGCATACGGTCTCGTGCGGTGCGCAATGCGCAATTGATATTCACGGAGCGCAAGGGTGCACAATTGCACTTTGCGCTAGTCCTTGCGCACCTGCCCAGCAGTAGCACTGCTCAGTACACTCTCTTTGAATGTGATGTCCACAGACTTCCTCACTGAGCATCATTCACAAATCACATTATTTCGTATTCTGTCCTCTCTCTGTATTTCACATATATTCCTCAGCGGTCTCATCTCCACTGCTCTCACTCTTGACTTTTCATTTTCATGCCACTCCAGTCTAACATCCGTGTGTTAAATTTGGCACTAACACTCCTTCAAGTAAGCCTTGTGCAGCTGCGACACTCAAGCCTCTGTTTCATATAAAGGTCTTCATAACACCAGCTGCTTTGCTTCCCTGTTTCACTCTACTTTTCACGTCCTTTGCACATTTTCCTCTCATTTCAATCACTGTACCCAGGTATTTGACCTTTCTCACCAATTCATTTCTCTCCATTCAGTGTAACATCACACTGGGAGTCACCTTCTGTCTCGATTACTATCACTTTACTCTTTATGGCAGTTTTACTTTCTAAATATTATTAGATATACTGTATTCACAGTACACTATTTTTTAACCCTTTGGTTCCCGTGATATTTTTTTTGTTTTCTTTGTCACCACCAGACATTTTATTTAGCTTGGGAGAGACTTTTCAATCTGAAGATGTTAGTTATGGCCTTTGTTTACCCCTTCACTGTAAGAGGTCTCTCCTAAACTGAATATAATTGTCTGGAGGTAGCAAGAATAAGCTAGTAACACACATTGTAGGATTCAAGGGGTTAAGAGAGAAATAAATGCCACAGAAGTAGAACAAGTCGGGCCATGTTCTCAAGGGCTTAGGAGGTTTCTAACAGTGATTCATTAGTGTTTTATTTTGTATATTACACTTTGCTGTGCTCTAGCGTGTTGTTTGCCTTTTTTAGTATTGACATATGTTGCATATACTGTATGTACACAGTACAAGTGTCACAGATGATATTGATATAATAGAGTTAGATGTAAACTGCTAAAGAACACATGCTAGAAAACCTTCCAAGTCAATGAGCTCATGACCCTCAAAGCCTTGACTGTGTGGGGCAATGTGTCAAGACTGTTAGGTAACTGGTTTGTTAATGACTGGAGGTGAGTGACTGGGATATGCAGGCTCCCTTTCTTCTGTATGTACAAGACTGGAAAGAAGATATATCATTGACTGAAAGCCCATTTAACCTTTTCACCCATCATGTATTTTTATTTTTATTTTTTTTATTTCTTATAATTTTATTCAGGAAAAGGAAAGGCATGTTGCATTATAGGGATTAATGTAGGCTGTTTCTAACCACATTTTCTTGAAAAGTGTATTGTCAGCTAAATAAAAGCATCTGACTGTAACAGGAATAAAATGCAGAATACATCATTGGATTGAAAGGGTTAACCCCTAAAGTCTGTTCATCATCGATCGATGTGTTTTAGACAAGGTACATTCAGTCCAATCCACATCGACAGTAGAAGCCAAAAAAACTGGGGAGAGGTTGCCACGCCTCTTTGATGACGTCAATGGAAGATAGCAAAGGGGAACAAAAATATCTGGTAGTGTCTGGCATGATATGTCCCACTAGATGGTGGTGGGAGGCCTCCCTCCTCCTCCTCCTCCCCTTTTGTCATCTCTCCATGTCACTTTGCCCCATTAGATCCTCCTCTCTCTGTCTCCTCCCACCCAGATCTCACCCATATCCCCTCTGTACCACTGTGTGGGTGTGTAGCAGGCATATTCCCCCTCTATTGAGGCCCCCACCCCCTCCACCTCCCTGGCCCTCCCTCACCCACTCCACCTCTCTTAGCCCCAATGGTTCCTGGTTTCTCATCTGACTATCATTTCCCACCCAAATCAAGTGAGCCAAACATCACACCATTGTGTCACTGACTTACAAGCTATTACCCTCGACCTGTTTTATGCAATTGAACATATATTATATCTGTTATTAGTTATTTGTGTAAGGTTATTAGCCAAAGAATATTAGTGTCTTTGTATAATTTGCCCATTTTCCATAATTTTCAATGGGAAAGTATTGTGATTGGCTTAGGAGATGTAAGTAGATTTTTTTTTTTCAATTATTTTATTAATATTATCGCAGTGTTTTTTCTTCATTTATGGATTTCAATATATGTATAAATATTTGTCTTATTGAGTGATTTACTTATAATGTGAATCGGTATACACCAAGCTCTCTTTTTTCGGCTGATCGTTATTCGACAATTTGTTATTCGACAATTTGTTGTTTCAACATTTATAAATTTATACCTTTTTCGTTGTTTGACATGGTCATCCCTGCCATTTCAACAATTTAAACTGCACGCCACCAGACAGACAAGCTGAGCTGTCCAGTCCCCTGCACTCTGCCTTGCTGATTGGTTACCTCTTCATCCACATGCATTTCTATTTGACCTCGTGGAATACTACATCACTACCATGGCTCCACTCCACACCCCTACTATTATCCCTGCCATGTGCTAACCTACCTGAGTGAGTGTTTCTCCATCGCATGGTCGGGTGACGATTGCGGCAATGATTAACAAAGGCTCTTAATGCATGATACTGTTTTGTTGCCAGTTTTACGTAATACACATCTTAGTTTGCACTAGGTTAGGTAGGTTATAATCATTGGGGGTCCTGAGGGAGAAGCCCCAGTTAGGCTTCCACTGCTATTTATGGTTTTAAATATAATACATTTGAGTTTGTTTGGTGTGGTGACATCATGTCCAGTTGGCGGGATCGGCAATAAGCACACTATCGAAGGCGTTCAGGCGGCTTTCGTAAATATTGCTAAGTAGGTATATTTTGTTTGTTCTCCAATATTTTTTTGATCAAAAATCAAATGTCAGTCATCTGAGATGTATGTAGTTCTAAAATAATATGCCTTGAGAATATAGGTGTAAAAGAAAACAGCTTAAATCTATGTACTTTCATTCATATTTACCGGGATTTTTCCCATCTTTACTGAATATTTTTTGAATGATGAAGGTGGTCAGGAACCTAACCTCACTATTTCTTAACAATCTAATGGGGAAAATTGGTTCATTATTCGACCCATTCATTATTCAGCCACTTTTTATGAAATGCATCCCTGTTGAATAGTGGGGGGAATGGTGTATTTTTATCTTGCATGCAAAAGTAACTTTTTCCCCATTTTTTATGCACACTCATACAGCTTTGTTTCATGCCTGGGCACATGTTTCATATTGATTTGGGTGATTTTTTTTTTAAGGTTATATGGCAAAAAAATAGATACCATATGCCAACATTTTCCTATTTTCATTTTGACGCAATAGGTAACTATTATAATATTTGACGGTCGATTGTGCGGTAACCATTAGGCCTATAGGACTGAGATTGACATTTTCAGGTGTGTAAATTCAAGCTCTTCAAATCGTTAAGAGAAATTTTACCTTGGTGAAAGTTGAAAAATCGATGCCTTTTTGCGATTGGGGTGACAGTCAGGCCTGGAGCTTTTTTGGACTCTAGGAGATAAGATGAATTGTGTGGTACCTCGTAATGTAGTAGAAATAAGAGCAGAAAGGCTGTTCATGATCTTAAAAATGCAGTACATCCTCCTAGTACACGAGTTCCTAGTACGCGAAACGCCTTGTGCGCGAGGACCTATTTTAAAATATTTTTAATTATTTTTTATATGTTACTAACCAGAGTATGCGAGTCAACCCACACGACGCGAGGTGCCAGGAGAAAAACCGGTGTTTTTCGGTGTGAACCCCGAGTGCGCTGCCTGCCTCTCCACTACGCGCCACCCTCATCACCCGTTTCTATAATAAAGTTTAGATTCACATGAATGACAGTTATTTCACAAATGCCAAGTTGTTATACTACAAACCAGTGGGGGTGGAGGGGACAGCAGTGGGCGAGTCAGGGGAGGTGGTGAGGGAAGGATCCTCCATCTCTTCCTCGCTACTGCTCACATTTTTGGCAATTTCCTTCACCTCTTCTTGTTTGTCTGTCTCATTCCTCATCTTGTTATGGAAATCATGTCCATAACAAGATGAGGAATGAAACAGACAGACAAGAAGAGGTGAAGGAAATTGCCGAAAATGTGAGCAGTAGCGACGAGGAGATGGAGGATCCTCCCCTTACCACCTCCCCTGACTCACCCACTGCCGTCCCCTCCACCTCCACTGACCCACCTGACTTACTAGCTGCCTCGCCAGCCGCCTCCCCCTCCACCTCCATGTCTAATTGGTGCCATTTTCTGGCACCAGTTAGACGTTATTAGCGAGATCCTACTGTACTGTATATGTCTTAGATATTTTCCCTCAAACGGGTCAAAAAGGTCACTGATAGAGGAGGGTGCTGTGCATATGTTAATTTTCCCCATTAGTTTATGTATTCCTAGTACGTAAGCACCTATGCTGCCCATATAGGCGCGTACTAGGGAGGTGTACTGTACAAGCTTGTACAGCTAAGTAGAAATATTTGTTTACACCCTATTTGGATAATTAGCCATTGCTATGGCAGTAAGCTTTGCATACAGTTTCTTTGATCATTGTGAAAAATGAAAGGGAAATTGTATGGCAATGGATGACCGTAAAGTAAGTACCGTAACTACATTGTATGTAGTAACCATACTAGATGAAGGGCTAGTATATGCCATCAGACAAGTGAAAATAGTCATTTGTGCTGTGGGCCACTTTACATGAGTTGTTGAAGTGGAGAAGCAGACAACAAAGACTGTTTAAGACTATTTTGTTGAGTACACTAAAATTAAGAAAGTAGTTTGAGACTGATTTTGATTGTATGTTGTGTTCCTGGGTACACTAGTGATTTAAGACTGAATGTAGTTATAAGTTGTGTTGATGGGTACAGTAAAAATATAGTAAAAGTATTTTGTTCAGAGGAAGGCTTTGCTACACGAGCCTTCACATCACGCAGCCCTCTCAGTCCCATCTCCAACATAAGGCAGGGTTTGAGGGATACACTCTCTCTCTCTCTCTCTCTCTCTCTCTCTCTCTCTCTCTCTCTCTCTCTCTCTCTCTCTCTCTCTCTCTCTCTCTCTCTCTCTCTCTCTCTCTCTCTCTCTCTCTCTCTCTCTCTCTCTCTCTCTCTCTCTCTCTCTCTCTCTCTCTC
>JAGKTI010001866.1:0-28982 GCA_018397915.1 Birgus latro | reverse complement strand
TATCATCATCATCCGAACCTCGTTTCCCACCCTAGGGCAGGATGAAGAGTAGCAGCGTAAAGACAGCCCAGATTGGTCCAATCCAATGGGCCATGCATCCATTCACTCACTCACCATTCAAACCCCCGGAATCCTGGCTCTGTCTGATATGCCAGAAACATTCACCACATACTGTAGCGTCACATAAATGTATCTGATACATACACAGTATATATATATATATATACACACTGTATATATATATATATATATATACAGTATATATATATATTCATATGTCTGTTGTATCATTTGTATCATTTATAATGTCCCCAATATGCTTGCATGCATCAGCCTTGGTCACCTAATGGCGACTCTCCATACTGCTCGATCTCTGGCAGCCTCCCTATTCAGTCCCTTATCCTTTAGGTCACACTCTGTGAACTTGACCCAGGTCTTTTTCAGTCTGCCTCTCACAACCCTGCTCCAAGCATTCACATGTCACTTTCTGCACCCATTTGTCGTCCTTCATCATCACTTGCCCAAACCATCTCAATCTGCCTCTCCTCATCACAGCACCAATACACTCCAATCCTATCCTTCCTCTCAACTCTTCAGTTGCAAACTTAGCCCCCTCCTAGGCTTTGCATTCAAGGATGCACCACACATCCATCTAACCATTGTCATTTCTGTACATCTGAGCCTATGAATATCTTCTTCCTTTACCGCCCAAGTCATACTACACTCCTAACACACGCTGCATACAGAGATCCTTTAGCATGGAGGGAGAGCCCTCAATGTCGTGAGAGACGACAGCTCTCTGAACTTCCTGCAGCCACTCCTTACCCAGCCTCACCTCTAGCACTTAACATGTCCCCCATATAACAAAACTCCACCACACACTTTCAAGAGACTTACTGGCAAGACCAGTCCTTTCATGCCTGACGATCTCTATATGCTGTCCTCGATGCACTGCATGCATGAAATCAGCATTATCTCGCAGTCTGCCTCTAATACCACTACATCCCTTATGCACCTACATATCACAAATACTGCACAAGTTGAACTTATTCTCCACACCCTTGTGGCAAACCACACATTTCCACTATCCCTCTGCTTTGACAGTACTACCACCAGTCCTAGATATCATCACATTTGTTCTGTCTGCATGTACTCTCAACCCCTTGCACCCCATACCATCTCCATTTCCTAAATCGATCCTCCACCTCCCCGTCATCCTCTGCAGTCAACATCAAGTTATCAGCATACAACATCTCCCATGAGTGTCCATTTCTGAAATCACATGAGAGAGCCTCAACCACTATGTCAAACAGTAAGGGGTCCAACACAGATCCCTGATGCATGCCAACATTCATGGAAGACTCATCACTCAAATCTCCTTTCACTGTCACCTGCATGTAAGCACCCATCTGCTTAGCCATAACCACTCTAACCAGCCACTCCTCGATCCTAAGTTTTCTTATTGCCCACTTCACCACCTTACTAGGAACTCTGTCTGAGGCCTTCTCCAAATCAGCAAAAACAAAATACAGCTCCCTTTTCTTTCCTCCATATTTTTCCTGTAGTTGTCAGACTATGAATGTGGCATCGGCGATCCCTTTGACTGGCATAAACCCGAACTGTATATCATCAATACAGTATTAACACTTTCCCTAATCATACCTTCTAGGACTCTCCATTAATCTCATTATTTGGTTCAAATGTTTTGTAATCACACTTTTTAACCAGTTGTCTGGGACAACACGCTCATATATAATCGCATTTGTCAAATCGGTAACTAAACCCATTCTTACATCTCCTGAGGCCTTCAGCGTTTCAACAGTCAACCCAGACACACCTGCCACCTTCCCCAGCTGCATTCTACCCATTGCCCTGCTCATAGTAGCAGCATCAGTCAGAGGCCAAGGCCCAAACATGGGATCCAGTGTTCCCTGTTCCAGTCAAACTCCTCATTCAGCAGTCAGTTATAATGTTCTCTCCAGGCATCTTTAATATCCTTGCCATGCACCACTACCTTACCTTTCTCCAAGCAAAATAGTATCTATGACAAAATATTCACGTCACTCTATATTATATGCAGCGTTTTGTTGTTCTGCACTGATAAAAACATTAACAGCTGAAGCCAGTCTTATATTACCCATTGTAAGGTGTAGGAGTCTGAGGCTAGGGTAGTGTAGGCTACACCAATAGGAATCTAGGTAAGAGGGAAAGGAAATATGATAGAGAACTATTAACAGCATCTCATTCACTCCTCATTCAAGCCCACAGAACTCTTGCTGTACCTCCCATGCCTAACAATCTGCATCTGTTTTGAATTACTATAATGTATATTAGTGGTATGCCCATATCGCAAGGCATGAATAAGCCACTGCTGCAGTATATCTAATTAACTAGTTCATGCATTCAAACAAATGTAATTATGAAAATCACTCTGTGACACCTGAGATCCCTTTATGGTCAGAGTGTGAGTCATGACCCAGTTTGAGAAATCCTGCTCCAGAACATGGAACAGTAGGTTACTGACCTACAGTATTCCTTTAGTGATATTGTATGATCATAAAATCTACAACCATACGGCATACTTTCTCCTCCACTGTCACCTTTAACTGGTAAACCATGAAGTTTTGAAAGTTCATTTAGCCCCTTCAGTCCTATAACATATTGTTTATTTGATTCTTGCTCTGTAGACAATTTTGTTCACCTTAGAATAGACATTGTGAATTAGGGGGTTAGATATAGCCTTCAACAACTTCTCTACTAGAGGTTGTTGTTATTGTTGTGGTCCCAGGCTGATCTGAATGGGAACCTGGCAGACTGCAGGCTGAAATTGCCCTTCTGCAGTCCCCCATCCTCCTTCTGGAGGATAGGGAGGGAGCTGAGGGATATTGGTGTCACTGTTTAGCCCCTAAACCGCGGGGTTGTGTGAGGCAGTCTTGGCACTTCCACCTGGTGGTAATTCGCGCTCTGACTTATTTTTTTAAAATATTGGCCAAAAGTAGCCTGAGTGATATAAATAGCACTCAGGATTCTCCCACAGTTTTTCATATACTGTATATTTATATCTTGAAAGCCCCGGCTACTTAAAAAGAAAACAGAGGCACCCAACTGACGACCCACGGTTCAAGCCATCGCCACCGATTATCATGAAAGTGACGGCCCACGGTTAAATGGTTAAGGAGATTTCTCTCAGGCACCTGTCTGTTTGTTGCAGAAAATAAAAGATAAAAAACACTTTCTTGGGCTGAAGGGTTTAATTAATATCAGTGGTTGAAGGGGTTAATTAATTTCAGTGGTTCATTCATTGTGGGTATAATTCATCTGAGTAGGTCTGTGTTACTGATTCTTTTCTCAAATAAACATTGTTAATGTAAGCTGTGCTGTGCAACTTATGCTTATTTCATTCATTTCATTATATTGCATTTTTGTATCCATCCTATTCATCCATTTGATCCATGCCATATTGTTGTTAAAGTAACTACTTTTAGTTCAAAGTGCACTTATAGGGCAGCATTATTAAAACTTAGGTACGCAGAGGTGTAAGCAACCCCATAATTTATGGCGATAAATTTTAAGACACCTGTGAGGATAAGAAACGGTTAAACTGCATTCCAACAAGGTAGAAAGTTCAGATTACTAATATTATCACCATGTGTTTCAATATTTGATGTCAGTTATTGGGGGTGTGCCTTCCCCTCTATGATCTCTGTGCTTAATAATGTGGCCCATAGCATCCTGAGTACTCCTTACCTAGCTGGTGAAGGAACATGTATGTCAAGTAGGTTTACAGTGTAGAGTTGTAGTTTTGTTGGCTAAGGAGGCTTTCTAGCACCTCTTTCTTACTAGTTTGTTTCAGCTTTTGGCATATTAACCCTGTAGGTCTGATGATGTATTTTCAGTTTTATTGTTGCTATCTCAAGGTAATTTTATTCATTTTGGGACTGACTTTTTGAGCTGGAGGGGTTAGCTGTAGCCATTGTTAATACCTTGAAAGCTACAGTTTTTGCAAAGTTAGATGACATCATTTGGAAACAGTGAGTGTAAAATATCAGATGTCACTGTATTCAGGAGGTTAACCTGTGGATTGTGAGCCACAGCTCAGGCTGTGCTGGCTGTGCATCACCACTAACTACTCCACCCCTATGTAAACTTATGCATGGTGCTATGCAAAGATGGAGAGAGCGAGAGATTTTTTTCTTTTCACCAGATGATGCCTTGGATGTTTATCTTCAAGTTTATAGTAAACAAAAACAATTTTTTTTTTTTCCACGACTCCCCTATATAAACATATGCATGGTCCTACACTAAGATGGAGAAAGATTTTTTTTTTTTTTTTTTACCTGATGATGCCCTGGATGTTTATCTTCAAGTTTATAGTAAACAAAAACTTTTTTTCTTCATTTTTTTGTGCACCATGGGGTGGGATAAAAAAAGGTAATTGCGCAGTCCACGGGTTAATTCTCAGACTTTTGTAACCCAATCAAAGATTAAGATCATCTGGCATTAGCTGGAATAGATTATTATACTAAATTTGTCATGATTTTGTGATGGCTAATAATGACAGTGCAGTGAAATCTCAATTATCCGTCATCCCAGTATTGGACCCAACGCAATACTGTATCCAGTGCAGCTATCATGGCTCTGTTAAAGGAATATCTGGCTAAATTAGGCAACATCCCACGCCGAAATGGGCCGTAACCGGTAGTCCAGTGCACTATCTGGCGTTGAGGTGTCTCAACTGGCTCATAATCGGTAGCCAACTGGCGCCAGGGGAAATACTGAAACTCGGGAGCCAATGAAAATACCCGCTAGGCTATGCACCAGCCGGTCAGAATCTGTGGTGGATGTGGTTTATCCTGCGCACCAAGAATACTGCCGCGATCTCATTCTCGTCCGTGGATGTCGTAGAGTCAGGAGGTGCCCGTGTGCTCCCTTCTTCTAACCATGTGGTCACAAAACCCTGGTGCTTTGACCAGCTTTATGACATCCTGTGTTCAAGCTGCTCTACTGTATTGTATTGCATAGCTAATGGCCTGTCAGTGCTTATGTCCTAGTGCTTTATTGTGATTGTTAAAGAACCCCTTTGCTGTATTGTGTACTGTACTGTTTACTAGTGCAAGCCCCCCAGTGCTGTTTCTCCCAGTCGATGCCAACACTTGGTGAGTACATACAGTAGTACACTATGTACAGTACTGTATTACTGTACTGTATTATTATTGTATTGTTTTTATGTGCATAGGTTTCATTTTTTACTTCTGGTAAAGTTTTTAGGATAAAGGGTCAAGAGTGACAGAATCACAGTATCTGGCTCAAAGCCAATGTTGAGCCAGATGTGCAGTATCCAGCATTTTAATCATTCAGCATAGGGCTTGACTGGATTAAACCAAATGATTGAGAGTTTACTGTATTAACACGCAGGCTCCTATGGCCCATATAGCTGAACATGATTGTCTGGTATTAGCAGAAATAAAGTACTTTACAAGGGAAAACATGACAATGAGTGAGTTGAAACTCGATTGTATTTTGTCTGTGCTTTCAAGGTAAATCATAAGAGGCATAAATACTTTACAATATAATATTCGACTATTAGGACCCAGCTGAATTAAATCGTTTGGTGACAGTCAAAATAAAATACTTAGGTTGACCCAAGCATAAGAGGATTATTGGAGATATTAATACTCTAAGGCTCCTATGACTTACCATCAGCAGCAAGAAACACCCTGGTGTTAGTCTAAATGAATTACAGTACCTTGTACTGCAGTTTATACAGTCATGGGATGGTTAAGATGAAATAGGCAGAATAAGTCAGTAATGAAGAGGTGCTAGAAAGCCATCCATTCTCACGAGAATTCGGCCCATAGTCTCTCAGATCCGAAATCTTCAGAACAGCGTATTGTACAGATTGAAAATATACTGGGCATCATGGGAAAAGCAGACCAATCTGCAAGTGGTGTTCTTGAGCTGATTTTGAGTAAAAAAATGCAGTAGCAACATGAGTACATTTCTCACCAATTATGGAGCTACAGTTTCTGATTACCTAACTGGTCATTATGGAATTACAGTTACTGATAACCTTATTGGTAAATTATGACAGGAAACTGTTTTTGCCCATGAAGTCATTATTAGTTGTGGCTCCAGAATGGTTAAGAACTGGACCCAAGTTGATAGTACCTTTTATTACGTAAAATTAACTCAAGAATAACCTCCTGAAGTTTGCCACACTTTCCCTGAGACACTCTCTTTGTGCATTGGGGGATGGCCCATTGTAATTTAGTAATCAAATGTTACACAGTCTGTGTTGAATATATACCCTATACTTTTATGTAAGATGTATACCATAAATGATAAATAAAGCATTTGCACAGGATTTATATGGTGTTCTTGCATTAACAGGCTCTTATGGCTCACTCTCATCTGAAGAAAATTATCTGGTTAATTGTGGCATAGAATGCTAGGGTTATCCTGACCATAAGAGGGTTAATTTTACTATTAATAACACTCAGGCTCCAGTGACTCATTCAGTTGTGTAAATGCATATGCTTTTATCTGGAACAGAGTACAAGAGTTGTCCTGATTGTGAAAGGGTTAAATATGCTCTCAGTCCCTCTTTCAGGAAGTGTACATCAGTCTCTCCAGGCATCTTTAATGCATATTACAGCTTATTATTCTCTTCGATGCTATATGGAGTACAGGATAGCTCAGTGGTAGAGCGCTTGACTTGAGACCGCGAGGTCTTGGATTGCAGAAACATCGTATACGAATTATTAATGCACACTGCAGAAACAAACTGATAAGGAAGAGATGCTGGGGAACCTTCTTAACTGATGAGAATATGAGCTATATACTTTAAGTGAAGACTGGCTGTACAATAACAATGGCCACTTAACCCCTTGATTGTAGTGATGTCTAGTTTTATTTACTCCTGCTGCTTCCAGACAATCATAATCATATTAGGAGAGCATCCAATTAGTGATAATGAAGGCTATACGTAACCTCTTCAGTTAAAAAAGTCTATCCTAAGCTGTATAATATTGTATGTAAATGGCAATAAGATGGAAAATATGTCACTGGATTAAAGACATTAACTATTGGAAGTTTGCATTCTACATATTCCATGTATGGATGTAGTGTTCAGCTCACAGAGAGCATTTTTCATCGTCTTGTTCGTAATGCATCATGCAAAAAATGAAAATGTATTAGCGTAAGGGAAATAAATTAGTAGGAATTATTTTTATTAATACAGTAGAGATCACCTTAATTACACAGTGAGAAGCAAGATTACATGATAAAGGGTATCCTTTCTGAGCTGGACAGGTTGAGAAGCTAGCTCTGTGAATAAACATTGTAATTTAAGAGGTAAAGGACTGTACAGTGTGTTGTGTGCTGCTTGTACAATTTGAAATCACATGCAGTAATTAATAATAGAGATGGTACATACAGTATTAGTGCTTGAGAGTATACACCATAGAGTACAGTATATACAAGTCTAATGCAAAGTGTAATGTATAATTTGTGTTGTGTTCAACATACTGTACTAATACTGCAACAGCATATTGTGTATGCCATTTCAAAAACAGTAACCACTGTTTGCTATACTGAAAGTACTGTCAGTACTCAGTACTGAGTATTATTCATACTGTACTTATATTAAAACAGGTATTTGCTTCATTGCTGAACTAAAATACAATGCTGTAACTGAAGTGTTTAGTAGTAACCATGTTTTGAATACAGTACTTGGTAGAAATAGCCGTTGTCTTGAGGTGAACATATTCTGTTAAGCCATATCCTTAGTTATGTAAAAATTATTAATACACAACAGTAACATGTATCAAATTTATTTACAGGTATTCTGTATGATTAAGGAAGAGTAGTGGCCATCCTCATTGATTGTGACTTTCTGTTAACCCCTTCACAGTAAGAGGTCTTTTCTCAGCTTCATAAAGTAGAGTGGTGGTAGTGTCAAATGCAATGCTTTAATAATGGTGTCATTGTATTGAAGGGTTCAGTGGAGATTATTTCTAGCCCTCTTCCCAGCTGGAGGTCTTTGGTTAGCTAAGTGAAATCATCTGGCAGTAGCAAGAGATGATTACAGAAGATATCATAGTACTGAAGTGGTTAGAGTTGTAATACAGGTACAACACCAATTTTCTGGCACCCTTAGTTCCCGATCATTGACAGATGAATCATTTTGCCAAACTAACTGAGGTGACATATGTCACATACAATAATTCAACAGGGACCAACAGGTATTGATGGTTAGGATTGGTTAATTGTGAGAATTTGGTATTCACAGACAAAATACAGTATATTGATAACAATGGTGACTTACAAAGTTAGGAGAAATATGAGAAATGGGTTGTCTGGTTCACAAAAAGAATAGACAAATCTTTGTAAATATTGGTTATCCAGTCCTTCCAGTTTTTTAGGGGTCATTGTTCGGACATTAAGCAGAAACGTGAGCGTTAACTTGTGGGCCCAGAACCAATTAACATTTATTCCCATTTGTTGCTTTATTTGGTTATTGAGGGTTTGTCATTGTGGTAGTTTGACGAACCAGTAAAACATGATCAAGGAGGTTTGACTGTTGGAATAGACGGGTGTTTATGCTTGACACCACCACTGGTTCCCCCTGGAGAGGGGGGGAAAGAATGCTTTTTCCCAGTATCCCTGCTTATCATAAGAGGCAACTAAAAGGGGCCTTTTTGTCTCCAGTCTCTCTCTCCTTACTGTCCCCTTCTTCTCTTCTCTCCTACCTCTCTTCTTGATATTTTCATGTTTCTTCCTGCTTTTATTCTCCATTACTCCTATCAGGTTAGACATTTGGTTTCATGGCATGATTAGTTTAAGGACCTCCCCTTGCCATCCACCCTTCAACCCCTCCTGGGTCAAGCTGTTTTGCTGTGTCCTCTCTACTCCTTACTATACTTTCAAATCATAACATTGTGCCAATTTATATATATATATATATATATATATATATATATATACATACAGTAATACCTCAGTTTAACGATGTAATTGGTTAGGTAAAAACCCATCGTTAGGTGGGGTATTGTATATTGGGGTAGTTTTAACATGTAAAGTAATGAGATGTGTTTTTCAGCCTTGGGTTTCCCCCCAACCAAGTCCAAATCCCACCCAAATGAGCCCCAAAGCAAGTTTAAAGTCAATCTAAATGGGCAAACAGCTGTAATGGAAGTTAACCTAAGCCTAACACATGTAAATTACTCTCTAAAACCAACAAATAAAATCTGAAAAGTGTCAAATATATGTCTGGAAAAAATCAAGCTTAGTAAACTATACCCCAAAATGACAATGCTCACCCCACCTATGGCTGAAACACATTAATCTAAGTCTAAAAACAGTTTATCAACCTAAACACACAATTTTAGTCTTAAATATCATCAAAATTGGTTAAAAAAAATAACAACCCATCGTTAAACCGGGGTTTGGCCATCGTTAGGCGGCATATGATGGTATTTCTATCCTCAACATTAAGTCGGGGTATCGCATCTAGGGGTATCGTATATCGAGGTATACCTGTATTTATATATATATATGTTTTTTATGTGTCTGACTCTGGGTATAGGCTTCACAGCCTGCTCCCAAGGCCCAGTATTCCTCATACATACCATACATGTCCACATGTCACCACTTCAGTGCTAACAACCGCCGTCCATATATTGAATACATGCTAGGACTGTCTCATACAGGACTGGTGTACTGGTACTAGCCGGAGTATTTTTACATGTCAGATGGTCTTCTGTTATATCAGTAAAGTCTGCCTTATGAAATTCAAATCCCTAAACTGTTCCTTGCCCCAGCAGGGATTCAAACCTGGTTCCATTAGGACTGCAGGCGACCTCTCTACTGATTCAGCCACCTTTGGCACTTGTATTTCAGTCACTCACTCACCTCCACTGACACTTGCATCTTTCTTAGAAGCCATAGCTAGGGTTAAATGTAAGCAAAATGAGATAAGAATCAGACAAAATACAGGGATTACCATCAGGACATGTAAGCTATCACTGTAATGATGTGCTACACTCAGATCTGTCTGTGGTAGGCCAGTAAAGTAGTCTGGCGGGCCTCTCATAATTTTGACCAGATTAAGAGAAGTGCAAGGCCATCTGAAACCGGAAGATTGGTGTTGTACCTATGTAACAGTCATGTGGTTACAGCCAGTTATGAAAGTGTAAATATGACACCTAGTTGTACAAAACATATTTCACTCCTACAGCCAGTATACCGTATGCTACTCTAACGGTAATTATAGTTAAGTGCACAGTATGCAAAGCAAAAAGAAGCCATAATGTACAGTAGATGTTTAGAGTTTCCATTGTTATTCATCATGCCACAAACAAAATGCCATGGACCTATAGTTTATTCAAGTTTCTTCAGTAGTTCAGTGAGAGTGAAAGATTGACGAGGAGAGTGTATGAGAGTGAGGTGGAGGGGGCGAGAGGGAGGGGGAGGCCAAGGATGAGATGGAGGGATGGAGTGGAGAGGTATATGAGAGAGGGGGGTGTGAGTTGGGAGCGTGGTAGTGAAATGGCAGGGGACAGAGTGACATGGAGGCGATTTGTTTGTGGCCACCCCGTTCGGGATTGAGGCGTCTGGCAATAGATAGATAGATAGATTCTTCAGTAGTTCATATTTGCCCTGTAGTGTCTTTATTCAAGTTTCTTCAGTATTTCATATTTGCCCTGTAGTGTCCTTGTCAGCTCGGCATTGAAATTTTGGGGTTATAAAGTTATGGACTATGGTACCTTTTTGTAGGCCAGACACACATATATTGGTATGGTAAGTAGGTCAGTCATTCTCTACTATATTTTATTAAAATCATCCTACTTGATCAGTGCTTCATTGGATATGGCAGATCTGGTTATTTTTATTATTTTTTTTAATATATCATAAGACTGCTCAGGTTTCTATTTGTTTATAGTATTTTTCTCCCCCGATTGAACTTAGTGCAATTGAAAGTCAGTACAATGAGTTTATATATGATTCTCCCCCCCCCCTGCAGTATTGGTGTATACATGTATGCTGCTTCTTCACAACTTCATTTTGTAAGCTACAGCAGATATCTCAGCACGGCAGGTATGGAGGCTGTTAGTTCTATTGCGCAGGATAGATTGGACAGTAGTAGTGATTTTGTTTAGTATTCTTCTTTGTTATGTATACAGTATTAATAAAAAGTTCAGTTACATTAAGTGTATACAGTACAGTCAGTATCGTATTGAGCTGTATATTGAACAGCACTGAATTCACCATAAGTACTGTAGTTCTGTAATTGCATCATATAACTGCAATGTTCCTCAAAGTGATCGATTACCAGCCTGTCAGAGCTTGGGACAGATCATTTATGCTGCCTTAAATGACAAAATGAAATAGCTTGTACCAAAATCTCTTTTACAGTGATGCTGTGTTGGGTATAATGAGTCAACTGTTGATGCAAAAATATTATCCTGCATTTCAAATTACTGTCTATGATGACCACAAGAGGGTGAAGATCTTGAAATGTACAGATGGGTTACGTATATACCCCTACAAAAATACCAAACAGTAAACCAGATAACGTCATTATTCACCCCCTTTTTAGCTTGTAAGTTGATTGACCCAGCTGAAACATAATAGTGAGGTGGTTTCTGATTTTGGTTTTTATATTGTATCATATTATTTCATTTGATCATTGTGTAAAGACCCTGTTGATCTAGAATATCTACTTTTGACCTTTATAAGACAGTTCTCTGAATTATGAAGGGAGATTACAGGTGGGCCTTTGTGCAGGGGCTGAAGTAGTGCATTAGCTCTGTTACTGTCATACAGGTTTTAGTTAACTAATGGTCTATGGAGTTAATAGCACTCTGACTGGTTTTGGACCATGATGGTAAAATTCTGAGGGGTGGGTGGGGTTCATTACCCTTGTAATGTCACTGAGGGGCAAGCAGCTATTTACTTTCACCTTTTATGTCTGGACTGAGTAGCATAGCCTTGGGCCACTACAGTTCTGATGTGGCAATACTGGACTGAATTTTGGATAGTTGGATCACCATCCACTCACTCGATGTAGTGCTGCTTTGGGTGTCTGCCCTTTCCTCTCTTCCATCCTTCCTCTTCTGTCTTTCTTTCCTTCATTGTTTCCTCTTTCTTCTGCCTATAGGTGACTTTACACTTCCTCTTCTGTCTTTCTTTCCTTCATTGTTTCCTCTTCCTTCTGCCTATAGGTGACTACACTGAGTGACAAGCCAGATGGTTTCCTGTACAGTAGGAAACCATTTACTATGCTGGGTGGTAACCATATAACCAAATTATGCACCTGGTGATGTAATGGGTAATTAAGGTGCTCCAGTTGGACTGAGCCAGTGCAGGTTTATATCCAAGGGTTGGTTGGGGTTTATTGCTCACGTAATGTCACTCAGGGATGGGTGAGGCTGGTCACTCTCATCTTAAATGTCAGGACCAACTTGCCTAGCCCTGGGTTCATATGCTCCTCTGTGGGGCGAAATAGGATTGGATGATGGATGGATGGAACATTCCGTAAGGTTCAGTGGTTTCTGTTTATGAGGGAACCGTGCACAGTAGTTTTAGTCACTGTTTCAGCAGTAATCAACCATTATTATTCACGTTTTGTGATTGTTTTTTTCCCATGGGATTGAAGAAAATTGCTGAGCAGAAAGATCCCCTACCCATGTACTGTGTGCATGTTACGAATGGTACCAAAAAGAGGAAGGATTCGTGCTCCTCTGTGGATTGGTAGCGGCATATAGCACCCATACTGCTGATCACTTGTATTTGGAGGTGTGGCTGGGTAGTCATAGTATAGAAATGTGAGTCTTTATGCATCTGTGGAAGGTACTGGGATGTACCATCGATAAAAAAAAGTATTGGCACACGGGGGTTATCGGCACACTGGGGTCGGATAAGATGTGAAATACTTCGTTTCTGGTTCAATTGGTAGTGTTGGCATGCCTGTTTAATTCACAAAATGACTGAGTTACCATGTAGTACAATGTTTCCCCGACTAAGCCAGCTATATATCTGTAAATGATAACACCACAAATGAAGGATACAAAGCGACATAACAGTGTCATTTCCCGTAAATCATAGCCTGTATCATGATGTCTCACATTGAAAAGGTGCCGATACTTTTTTTTTATTGATGGTACAGTAGTTTGTTATTGGCTTCAGTACTCTTCTACAGTCATATCAGGATGCCATAAAGATACTTTTGCTGTTGCCATTATACAATACATTGTGAGTGCAGTCTTTAGAAATGCAGAATGCAGGCAACACCAAACTGGTGGTTTGCATTAACTTAAACTGTTCGGCCTTAGGGAATGTTTCAAGTCGTCTGTTCTGAGGAAAAAAAAAAATATATGAAGTGATCCGTTGGTTGTCATGCATTTGGTTATAGCGGTTTTTGTTATCATTGTTTTTGTTTTTCGTTTTTGAAGGCTCCAACATGCTTGCATGCGTCGGCCTTGGTCACCTAATGGCGGCTCTCCAAGCTGCTCGATTCCTGGCAGCCTCCCTGTTCAGTCCCTTAACCCTTAAGTCACACTTAATGACCTTGTCCCATGTCTTTCTCGGTCTACCCCTCCCAACCCCTCCCCCAATATTAACACCTCTCACCCTCTGTACCCAATTATCATCCCCCATCCTCTCCACATGTCCAAACCACCTCAGCCTACCTCTTCTCATCACAACACCAATACACTCCAGTCCCATCCTACCTCTCAACTCTTCCATCGTAAACCCATTGCTAGATGAAAATCTGCACTCCTGCTGTTATTGCACATTTTTTGGCTAAACATCATTATTGTGCACCTGAGGTGGCTTCTGCCAAGAGTGATGGTGCAAAATCTGTGAATTCTGGTGGCTTATAGGGATTCAAAGATGAGGCTGTACCCAAGGAGTTAATTCCAGGTGGTGGAGACCAATAGCTCCACTCTCCAGGCTTAGAACCCCTTACGTCAAGTCATCTCAGGTCTCTGTATGGTACGTGTTTTGTCTTTATTGTGCCTTTTTCATCATTTTCTGTTAACCTAACCATGCTTATGTGTATTTCTGATACATCTAACAGTATGTACTGTTTGTATTTAGTGAGTCTAAATTGTTGCAAAGGGGAAAATTTGGGTTTACGAGGGGGATGACCGTTATCTGTTAGGATAAATCCCAGATTCTCTGCTTTCATTATGGCAATTATCATGCACTAGGCTTGGTACCATTTTTGCATAATAACCAAGGGATCACTGCACTGTACTTCCAACCTGACATGAAAAATGGGAATGACTGCCTAGGGCACCCTTTCCCAAAGTCTTGTCCCTAGCAAGATTAAAGAGCTTTGCTCTAGATATCTGTGTCCAGGGCCCAAGAGAATGAAGGATGTAGGACTCCTCAGGACTAAATTAATGTACTTGATCATTTAAATAGGAGGAGTCCTCCCTACAGCCTTAGCTGCACTTACATTTTGGAAAAGCTTCTACCTCCTAGATTTGACCATTGTGTTAATGAAAAATTTTACCTGAGACTTCTGCATCTTGAGTTGTTCCAGCAAGAGAGGGTTAATGGTGGTGGTTGTTGTTGATCACCTCCAGTCTGGCCGAACAGACTGATGAACCTCAGACAAGCAACCACCCCTATGGAGTTGTCCCATGCAATGAACCGATGTTCCCTTGCAGCTGACAGCACCTCGCCACAATGGGTGCAAGGAATAGTGTGGAGGTTTGGTCCTTGGATGGATGCTAGATTTGTTAACACAGGCACCATAGCAGGCACCACTTCACCCTGTAATTTGGTTATAGGGTTACCACCTGCAAAGTAAATGGTCTCCTGGGTTTCAGAAAAGCATTAGGCTTGTCACAATGTAGAGCCACCTGAAGTGGAAAGAGATAAAAAAGTGACAGGATGGAGAGGGAGAAGTAAGATGGCAGGCAGAGATAGAATGAGAAGGGGAAAGAAATAGGCAGCACAGTATCCATTGAGTGAATGATGGTTTCCATCACCTACCACTAGGGACTAATGATGTCATTAACAACACTCAGGCTCCCATTTCTCACTTTTAGCTAAATATAATCATCCTGTACAGTACCTTACTGTAATCTGTGTAAAATTTTCTAGTGTTAGTCCACATAAAATACTGGGTTGTTTTGACCATGAGTACTGATGACTATAGTATTAATTCTAAGGCTCCTGTGACCTTCTTTCTGCTGAATAAAATTATCTGATGTTAGCTAGCACATAATATTGAGTCAAGTTGTTTTGACCATGAGAGTAGTAATGGTGACAGTACAGTTTTACGGTAACTCTAAAGCTCCATGACTTTCTTTCGAGCGAATAAAATTAGTTGGGATTACCTGGAATAGAATACTCAAGTATTCTCAGTCATAAGAATGTTAAAGTTCTAAGTGTCCTCCTATGGTTGAGAATGGTGACCAAAGAATCACATTCTTTTGTACTCTTTTATTTACAATTACATTTGCTACAATCACTGTAACAAACAACCACACTAAGCATTACTTGTCACCATACTACTGCAATCAATATTGGTGGCTCACAGTACTAAACACTACAAGTGCACATAAACATAAGCTAAAGCATCAGTTTTAATCCTTTAGTTCATTCACAATTAAACTTCCCTACCAGGCAAAAGGTTAACTTTAAACAGTGTCAACAGCTAAGTCCTGGACATCCTACTAAATATACACAGCTTTAAAAATATCTCCATAAAGGCATACTGTTAGCAAAGAAAATGTGAAGTTTAACAATCACATGGCTACACATCCTGAATGATCTGGCTTACTTTATACAGTAATGTTAAACCTCCTATATAAAATTACATTATACCTACTTTTGAAATCTGCTTTCATCATCTGGCAAGGTTTGCTGTATATAACAAAAACAGTTGATCCCATACAAGCCCCTTTAACATGCAGGGATCCGAGGAAAAACTGGGCTGTATACTTGGTTGTAATATTTTAGAATATTCAAACAAATTTCAGGCAGATACATTACAGCCACAAGCTGTCATTTCACGATACAGGCAGTTACTATTGCTGTGATATGACTAAAATATCGCTTTCTACAGCAGTACAAATAGGTCGCTGGTCTTAGCACTACAAAAATTTAAATGCAGTGTATTTTCTTTATCATACAATACTGCTACAAACTTTGAGCAAGTTTGTTTTAATACAGTGTCATGAATATGACACCATGTTAAGCAACAAAATATGTTATGTCTTTTTCAGTGTTCACTGATTTTTAGCTCACCTGAAAGACAATTAAATGCTGAAGTGAGGTTAATCTGCCTAAACCTTGATGGTTTGATGCAGGACCAGGTATCTGATTTGGGTTTTATGCAGGTTATCATATTAAAAATTAATTATGGTGCTGCCATGGTGACAGTTTCATAAGCAATAAGTGGACAAAGTATCTATTTTCGGTGACTGTCACTATGTGGACAGAATTATCTATTTTTTCGACTGTGATGGTGATGATGTGTAAATGTCACAACTGAATAGCTAGAGATCAGAGCCATCAATATTCCCACATTACAGCAAAAGAAAGCAATACCTTCAAGCCATATGGGTACAAAGGCATTGATGGCATGAAACTCGAGCAAATATGCTGGCAAGAGCCAGGATGCCTGTGCTCCCACCCAACACAATGTCAGGATGATTGCCTTCTGCCAAGAAACAGCCAACCTGGGAACAATTAGGGGAAGTAAAAGAAGATACCAAAGAAAATACTGAGACGTCACTACTTTATTAAAGGTGACAAATACGACTGTCTGAGTGAAGAGACCAAAGTGTACATCAATGCGATGGCTAAACTTGCATCCTAAAGCAACCACCAGCACCAGCTGAGGCCCAAAGGTTGCAACATTAAGCCCTGGTATGTTAAAATCTGCTCCAATGTACAGGAGGTAAAAATAGACTGAAAAATTGTGTCGTGTATCAGTTCGTGAGAAATGGTAAAGGAAGGCTTCTTCAAGATATTGTTCACCATACATGGCAAGTCCCACTCCAGTCAGACCAAAGAATGATATCACTGTACCAAAACATAACCTCATCTTTGAATAGTTGGGTAGGAAACACCTCCAAAAATACTCATGAGGAGGATTATTTGAAAGAGATAGGTACAATGGCAGACAGTATATGACTGGGTATAATTTAAAGTGAATTGCTGCTCCGAGGAAGAACCCAGCAAGAATATTTAGTCTAAGTTTCATCATATATAGTGTGAGGAGGATAAGAACAGCCATGATAGCTTCAGCACTGCCTCTGGTTGATACACCTATCACTAGTGGGTTGTACAGCCACATAAAACAACACTTGAGGGCCATTACTTTGTTCTGACCCTCTAGAAGCAATATCTCATAAATCAATCGAGAAACAAGACAGTCAAGAATAGAGAACAGGAGCTTGCCAAACATAAAATGGATGTAAACATTAGGGAGCATCATCCAAGCAAGAAATGGTGTGTATCGATATGTGTGTCTGAGAAAAGGAGGGTTTCCAGCTGCCACGTGCCTTGCAGCATCAGTAAACACATGATAATCAATATCCGTGTATCTGAGGTTCGTGGTGCGGTCATGGTGTTCTCCATACATAACTAAAGCCACACGCACTACAAAACCTAGCACCATGTGTACTTGGATCAGCTCAGTGGCTCCAGCTCGAGATCCTCGACTGCCTAACCCCATGATGGTAACACCTGTACAGAGCAGCAATGAAACAAAAGGTTCACAGTAACAGAAGTACTGCAGAGTAATTATTATAATAGGATTTGGCAAGAGTTACAGTTATATCTGCCTATCTCTATTAAGAGCTAACATTCTTCATCTTTTCTGTAACCTGTGTGCTATGTAAATCTTTCATTAATTTCAATTACCAGTACAATGTTACCTGCAAGGTAGATCCAAGATTGTACTTCAAACTCTTGTCTTTATCTTCTTAGCCACTTCACTGATGCACTTCTTAAAAGACTCAAACTCTGCAGTACAATCACCTTTCATGACATTCTCCCGAAGTGCAACACAGCGAGCATATTCAGCAGCAGAAGGTCCACATTTGGCAAGCAATTTGGGGTACAAGTGGAGACGTCCTCGTGCTCTCCTCACAGACTCCATAATGGTAATACTAGTATTGTTAATGCTTTGATTCTGCTATCTCTCTTACAACTGACTGATGTACATATGAATCCACTTAAATTTGATTCTGCTGCTTTCTTCCGTAGAGTACCAGGGGCTATTGAATCTTTAGTCACATCTAATGCTGCTGCCTTCTTTCTTACAAGGGAGTACTGATTATAAGAATCTTCTGGGAAGTCTAATTCTGCTGTCTTGTTTCTTCCAACAAAGTAAAGAACATCAGAACCTTTTGTTAACTCAATGCTTTAGTTTCAACCGTTCAGGTTTAAGCATTTAATATAATATTACTTCCCTATAATGGCTTCTACATAAATCTTTCTTTAGAATTTCATGCATCAGTCTCCTTAAGGGTACGGCTCTGTTTGTATTTGTCAACTTTATCTCGTAAAAATAAATCATAAATTGGTCGACTAAAGAAAATTGAGAGGCCAATACTAATACCAATTATCTGGAACTTGATTGGATTGCGGTGGATCCACAGTCGTCCACGTCCAATTTTCTTTAGCTTCCTGGCCTGAAATAAGTAAAACTCTGTTACAATTCACCATAACAGCTTTGCACTGTATTTAAATAAAAATTTTCAAATACTGTACTGTAATGACTAAGCATACTGAAAACTTATGGTATCTATTCCCCCACGGATACTGAACAGCCTTCATTTCGTTTCGTTTATAAAAGGTTCCAAAATGCTTCTACGCGTTGGCCTTGGTCACATGGTGGCTGTCCATGCTGCTCGACCTCTGGTAGCCTCCCTATTCAGTCTGATATCCCTGAGGTCATACTAAATGACCTCGTCCCAGGTCTTTTTCGGTCTGCCTCTTGCAATCCTACCCTCAACGTTCACTCTTCTCACTTTCTGCACCCAATTGTCATCCCCAATCCTCTCCACACACCCAAACCATCTCAAACTATCCCTCCTCATCACAACACCAATACAATCCAGTTCCATCCTACCTCTCAACTCTTCCATCGTAAACCTAGCCTCCCCAGGCCTCGCTTTCAGAGACATACAACACAACCACCACATCAATGTCATTTCTATACATTTGAGCCTAGGAATTTTCATAGGTTCAAATGCAGTGAGGAGAATGATTAGATAAACATTTAGTGCATCCTTGAATGAAAGGCTTGGTGGGATTACACTAGTGAAAGAAGAGTTCAGAGGAAGGCTGGGACTTGAATATACAGTATTAGTGTTGTGATGAGAAAGGGAGGACTGAGATGGTTTGGGCATGTGGAATGGATGGAAGACGACGACTTGGTATGCAGGGCGAGAGGTGTGGACACTGAGGGTAGAGTTACAAAAGGCTGATCGAAAAAGACTTCAGTCAAGGTCATAGAGTTTGATTTCAGGGATATGGGACTAGCTAAGTAAAGAGGCTGATAGAGACTGAGCGGTGTGGAAAGCCACCATTAGGTGACAAAGGCTATGTACGTATGCATGTTGGAGCAACTAAAAATAAAGCAAAGTGAACACTGACAAGCCTACAACCAGCCTCAGCATTCCCAGGATTGAAGCGATATGAAACTATTCATACTACTGTAGATACGATACCATTTGGTATTAAAAAGTGTTGAGTTCATGTGCCAAAACAGATAATACTTCTGAAGCATACATCTTCATTATCACTGTACTGTATTTATTTTTTTCCACACTTATAAGGAAGCCCTCAAAACAAACCATGGTAATTAGCAGGGCTTGCTACTGTAACTGAGTATATAATAAACTAATTTTTGTTGCTGGCCAGTGGAAGAAAGTACTGTATAGGAGAAAAAAGAACCAAGGGTGGAGGAATAACCAGGTAAAAGTGACCACCATAAGGGGAAGCAAAAAGTTGGAAGATGGAAGTGATTAAAGATAAGAGAGGGGAGATTGATGTATTGGTTCCTATTCAAAATGTCCCTCCTAAGCTCAATAAAGCTACCTGAGACAGCAAGACTAAGGTACTGAAGAGGTTAGCATTAGGCTATATGAAACCCACCCTCACCCCATCCTTAGGTGAGGAAAGGAGGTAAAATGATGGTGGTGATACCAAATACAAAAGCTAAATATCATGTTGTTGTTGCTGTGGCCTCAGGTTCATCTGAAGTGAAGCCTCTGGACTACAGACTGAAGCTGCCCTTCTCCTCCAGTCACCCAACTTCATTTTGGGGGACAGGGAGGGAGCTGAGTGATGTTTGCAAAACTGCTGCCCAGGTATACTGGTAACACCTCATGAATGTGTCCCTCTCCAGCACCAAGCTAAATATAATATCAAACAATGTGCTTATAGTTATCACCTGATGTGTCCCTGGAGACTGGTCTGGTTCCTTGGGATAAAGCCTGGGGGGATTCAGATGATGGTGTGGGGAGTTAACTGAAGCATAGCCAGATGGTCCAGCACGATAGGAGCCAGGCACCTGAGTTTGGCTGGCTCGTATTTGAGGCTTCTGAGCACCAGACATCACTTCAGCTGCACCGTGAAGGGAAGATACCACTTCATATTAATATACACAGTCAAGGAGAAATGAAGGAACTGTAGTTGTAGAGTCTGAGCTACTGATGCAGAAATCGAGCCTGCTTTAGTTTAGCTCCTTCACTTCAAGCAATCTTTCCTTAGTTGAATAAAACAGTTTGGTGCAAGCCTAAATAGAACAAAACTCATCATACTGAGAACAAGTTTGTGGTAGTCAAAAGTAAATAAGAGGAATCATCAAACTGACTGGATTAACAGCGAATGCTTTCAACTCCTTCACTATAAAACTCATTAACCTGATCAGACTGTTTCATTGAAAAAAAAAAATCATACTGACAGTACATAATGGCTTCTCCTAATCTGAATAAAACTGTAGTAACTAGAATAATGTTGTCTGGAAGCAACCAGAATATATTCTGCAGTAGCTAGAAAAAAAAAAAAAAATGAAGCAAATTTTTTCCTTCAAAATATGAAAACCCTTCTATGATGAATGAGGGTAGCAGCCATAATTAAAAACAATGGCCATCGAATGAGAAGGATTACTGCTGAATACCTCCACAACCATACAATAATAGAAGAGAAGAAACACTCTTGTGGTAGGTGGGGGTGCTCACCATCCACTCACTCGATGTAGAGCTGCCCTCAGGTGACTGCCCTTTCCTCTCTTCCTTCCTCTTCTGTCTTTAATTCCTTCATTCCTTCCACTTCCTTCTGCCTATGGGTGCCTTTACACTCTCTCTTCCGTCTTTCTTTCCTTCATTCTTTCCTCTTCTTCTGTCTATGGGTGACTCTATACTGAGCGACAAGCCGAATGGTTTCCTGTACACCGGGAAACCATTAACTATGCTGGGTGGTAACCATATAACCAAATTATGGCACCTGATGGTTTAGTGGGCAAATAAGGTGCTTCAGTCGGATTAAGCCCATGCACGTTTCTATTCAAGGGGTGATTGGGGTTTATTGCTCACGTAATGCTACTCAGGGACAAGAGAAGCTGGTCACTCTCATCTTAAATGTCAGGACCAACTTGCCTAACCCCGGGCTCCTACGCTCCTCATAAGTCAACACAATTGGATGATGATGGGAAACAATGTCTAAAAATAACATGTTTATCCACAGGGTTAATAAAGGATCATATATCTGTAGTAACTGCAAAGTATTATTATGTGAGGCTAAATGAAAAACAATAAGAAACATTTACTGATGTCACAATGTATGAAGAATTATTTGGTGTAGGCTATTCTGCAATCAGTCCATTTACTTTATCTTACCCAGTCATCAGTCATGTAATTTTTCACTCTTTCTTTGTAGCTGATGCAGGGTTTTCCTTTTTACTGGGACTGGTGCTGTTGGTTGTTGTGGAATCAACCTTGACACCAGCACAGCACCCTGATTCTTTGGACCACTTCCTGCAACACTCTTGCAAGGCTGCTATCTCAGCCTGGCAAGCTGTCTCCTTGTAGTTATTCCCTGAAAATGATTGGAGATACTTCAGAGAGGATTACTAACCAAACATGAAAGCAGAGTTGGACATGTGGGTATGGGTACTACAAACTAGACTAATAAATCAGTCTGAGAAGGGAACAAGCATTTTTAAAATAAGTCTGATGGAAGAACAGAATGGATTGAGCTACTTTGTACAAATGACTAACTTTTTGAACAGAGGGATGGAGGTTAAATGGATATAATATGAACATGTCTGGGACAGAGATACAATACATGCAAAGGCATTAATCCCCCATCATCCTCCTATCCCCATGGAACAAAGTCACGAGACAGTGATCATCCCACAACGAACTCACTTGCATTCTCACTTTCTTTATATATTTACTTTCTCTTAACATGAATGAGCCATTCACTGTTCCTATAACAATTACAGTATTAGACACAAATGTACTGCTACAGGCAACACCATGAAGGGAGAGAGATAACAGGTATGAGAGGGAAAGTCACTGTCCTGGCAATGCTTGAATGCTTGGGAAGGGTTTTGCAAGTGTCAGATATCAGTTGTCACAGCAAATCTGTCAGGTTTTACAATAACAGTCACTGCTAATGGTTTGTAGTTTGAAATGTGAAACTAACTCTGGGTCAAAGCAGGTTGCCTGTTCCATCACTATATATAAACAAAAGATAACAAGCCACAGATCATACAGCTTTGCTATTACATTTGGTTCATATCCATCTACCTATAGTCAGATGCCATATCCCGTAAAAGGTGGCCGTTCGTCTTTGAGTTAGTGGTTTTATGGGGAGGGGTACTAACCCTCCGTCAACCCACTTGTTGACATGTAGGGAACTTGTGTGGGTTGGCTATATGGTTACCACCCAGTGCTGTAAATGGCTTCCTGGCTTAGCCAACAGGAAACCATTAGGCTTCTACAATACTAAAAATATCCCTTCCAAAGGTAAATTATGGGTCAAACATTACCCGAGTTAGGACAACAGGATGCTGAGGTGATGGTTAAAGGATATGATACCAAGGTTAAGATTAGACTTTCAAATAAGTTCAAAATTAGGATAAAGACTGCCACTTTCAGGTTTAGTTAAGTAGCTTCCCTCAGGTCTGTGTAACTGTTTTCATTTTGAAGGCTCCAACATGCTTGCAACTGTTGGCCTTGGTCAACTAATGGCGGTGCTCCATGCTGCTCAATCTCTGGCAGCTTCCCAGTTTTGTCCCTTAACCCTGTGGTCACAAGCAATGACCTCATCCCAGGTCTTTTTCAGTCTACCCCTCCCCCAACATTAACACTTCTCACTTTCTGCACCCAATTATCATCCCCCATCCTCCCAACATGCCCAAACCATCTCAATCTACCTCTCCTCATCACAACACCAATACACTTCAGTCCCATCCTACCTCTCAACTCTTCCATCGTAAACCTAGCCCCCCCAAACCTTGCATTCAAGGATGCACTGCACATCCACCTAATCACTGCCATTTCTGTACATCTCAGCCTGTGAATATCCTCTTCCTTTACTGCCCAGGTCTCACTACCATACAGCATTACACTCCTAACATATGCCACATACAAAGATCCCTTAGCACAGACAGAGAGCCCTCTCAATGTCAGGAGAGGCAACAGCTCCCTGAACTTCTTCCAACCACTCCTCACCCTAGCAACCAGCCCCACCTCCAGCACATAACATGTTTCCCGCTCAACGAAACTCTTCCACACACTCAAGAGACCCACCAGCAAGTTAAATCCTTTCAAGCCTGGCAATATCCACATGCTCTCCCTGACACATCACACACATGAAATTAGCGTTATTTCACAGTCCACCTCTAATATCACTAATCTCTTATGCACCCACTTACCACAAATGCTGCACAAGATAAAATTACTTCCCATGCCCCGTGACAAATTGCACGTGGCCACTCTCCCTCTTCTTTGACAGTACCACCCCCAGCCCTAGATATCATCACTTTTGTTCCATCTGCATTTACTCTAAAGCTCTTGTGCCCCATACCATCTCTCCACTTCCTAAATCTTTTCTCAGCCTCCCTTTCATTCTCTGCAACCAACACCAAATCATCAGAATACATCTCCCAGGGGAGTCCATTTCTGAAGTCACATGAGAGGGCTTTAAGTACCATGATAAACAACAAGGAGCTCAAGACTGACCCCTGATGCACATCAACATTCACGGAAAACTCATCACTCAAATCTTCATTCACCCTTACCAGGGTGTAAGCACCGACATACATGACCTTAACAACCCTAACCAGCCACTCCTTGATCCCAAGCTTTCTCATTGCCTACTTCACCACCTCTCTAGGGACTGTCATAGGCCTTCTCCAAATCAACAAAAACAAAGTACAGTTTCCTTTTCTTTCCTCTATATTTTTCCTAATGCTGTCGGACAATGAATATGGCACCAGTGGTCCCTCGGCCTGGCATAAACCCAAACTGCATCTCATCAATATTCACTCTTTCTCAAATCATACAGTAGCTACCTCCTAGAACTTTCTCTGTTACCCTCATTATCTGGTCGAAAAGCTTTATGCTGCTATAGTTTCCTCTTCCCAGGGCATCACCCTTCTCGCTGTACACATTTACTTCAGCCAATCATCTGGGACAACACCCTCAAATATAATCATGTTTATCGGGTCAGTGACTAACCTCACTCCTATAGTTTCTGAGGCTTTCAACATTTCAGCATTCAACCCAGATACACCCACTGTCCTCCTCACCTGCACCCTGCCTATTGCCCCACTCACAGTAGCAGCACCAATCAAAGGCCAAGGGCCAAACACTGGATCTGCTGGCTCCAAATCTTCCCCGTCCCAGTCAAACTCCTCATTCAACAACCTGTTGTAATGCTCTCTCCATGCATCCTTAATATCCCCACTGTTCACCACAACCCTTCCTTCATCATTCGTCACACACTGCTCACCTATGATATCCCTATTCTCCCTCTTCATCTGACTCAGACTTCACCCTGTAAACCTCTTTTCTAGCCCTGTGCTTGGCAGCCAAGCATTTCTCTTTGTTAATACCCTTCCTCCATTCCCAGAAAAGCCTTCTTGTCTCCTTAACTGCAGTTTCTACATGCTCTTCCCACTACCAAGTCACTTTATGTCTTTGTGGGCCTCTTGTCCAACCACATACTGAATCAGCAACTCGCAAGAGGTTGGGCTTGAGGGCGCTGTACTGTTCATTAACTACTCTGTCCACGTCTCCTTGTTCAGCCACCACTCTCCTCATCTCACAATAGAAGGTCCCTTACTGGCTGGTTTTTCAATTATCATATTTTCCTCCTCTGTGCATAGGTCCTTTTTTTCATCACCCACTCCTTACCTTAGCCAGCAGCAACAGTTGCTGAGAAGCACCTTAAAAAAAAAAAAAAAAAAAAAAAATCATCCTTATATAGATGCCCCCGACCATAGGAATGGAACATAAATATTGTTACACTGCATTGTGTAATGTTTTAACATAATCTAAACATAGGCTCTACTGCATGTAAGGTTTTAACATAATATAAACTCTACTTCAATGTGGAACAGTTACTATATTTCATTAACATAGCAGAACATAGCATCTAGTTGGTGGAGTGGTATGAGTAGATTCTGGGCTTCTTTACTATACCGTACCTTGTAAAATGACCAAACCTAAAACGTATACATCTCCCAACATTAGTTTCCTTCAACATCAGATTTCAGATCTTTCTCATCATTTTCCTCTTCCTTCTCTTTTCTTCACAGACCTTAACAGCATATTTGTTTGTTTCTCTCACTATATGTTCAATTATATCCCTGCCTACAAAAGACATAAAGACCTCTGGTGGGCCCTGGGGATTTTGTAAAACCACTTTGACTCCTCTGTCTCCAGTAAATGGCAATCGTTCTCTACTAACTGGAGAATGACTCAACTGCCGAACTGGAGCACTGTCATCTGGCTCCTCTGCTATCTTAAAGTTGTGATTTATCATCACTATCAGTGTCATCACCATTACTATCTGATGTAGAATCACTGTTGATATCATCAATGAAATCATCATCTTACGGGATTAAGGCGTCTGGCAATAGACAGATAGATAGATAGAAATTCGTTTAGTTTTTGAAGGCTCCAACATGCTTGCATGAGTCGGCCTTGGTCACCTAAAGGCAGCTCTCCATGCTGCTCAATCTGTGGCAGCCTCCCTGTTCAGTCCCTTAACCCTGAGGTCACACTTAATGACCTCGTCCCATGCCTTTCTTGGTCTACCTCTCGCAACCCTTCCCCCAGTATTAACACTTCTCACCTTCTGCACCCAATAATCATTCCCCATCCTCTCCACATGCCCAAACCATCTCAGTCTACCTCTCCTCATCACAACACCAATACCCTCCAGTCCCATCCTACCTCTCAACTCTTCGATTGTAAACCCAGCCCCCCCAGGCCTTGCACGCAGGGATGCACTGCACATCCACCTAATCATTGTCATTTCTGTACGTTTGAGCCTGCGAATATCCTCTTCCTTTACTGCCCAGGTCTCACTACCATACAGCATCACACTCCTAACACATGCTGCATACAAAGACCCCTTAGCATGTAGGGAGAGTCCTCTCAATGTCAGGAGAGGCAACAGCTCCCTGAACTTCTTCCAACCACTTCTCACCCTAGCAACCAAACTAGCTCCAGCCACACCTCCAGCACATAACATGTCTCCCAAATAACAAAACTCTTCCACACACTCAAGACTCATCATCCAAATCCTGATCTAGAATAAGCTGTATCTCATCATCACTAATGTTCCTCCTTGAGTGGGCCATGATTATGTCTACAATATCCAAATATCAAAAGAAAATTAGAAATTGAGGTTTACAGGAGAAACAAGGAGTGATGTGGGACACATCACTCCTGAGAGTCGTTCAATTCCCGGCATAGTGGTAATATATTGGATGATTCTTCCTGTGTAAAGTAAAGGTTTCTCACTTCATTCTGACTTGCCGTAAGTGCTTGGGATTGATTAAAAGCATCTACTTGCCCAAGTGCCAGGGGGTTTTCTCATCCTCTTCATGCCCACAGTGGGGGCGGAGGGACATTGGCTACAAGATTGTGACAATGTGAGGCAACTTTTACCTGGTCGTGGTGTAGTGGTATGCTGCCTGGCTCTCACCTGAGAGTCCCGGGTTCAATTCCCAGCATAGTGGTAATATATTGGATGGATACTCTCTCTCCCCTTGAGATGTGTGCTGCATTCACAAATATCCTTTCTCTAAGCTTTAAACAACCCCCTGGGGAGGGGGGAGAATAGAATACTTCCCCAGCATTCCTGCTTGTCATAGGAGGCGACTAAAGGGGGCCTTTTTTTTTCCAATCTTTCCCTCCGTCTTTTCTGTCCACACTCTCTTCTAATCATTTCCATGTTCCTTCTAGCCTTTATTTTCCCTTTACTCCTATCAGGCTGGACATTCAGTTTCACGGCATGGATATTATAAGGTCTTCCCATGCCAAATCAACACTACACCACTTCAACATCGAAACAGGTTCATCACTACCACTTCAGCCATTACCTTTCTCTGCCTTAGTGCCATATGGCCTTTCTTGTCTGGCACTAGAATATTCAGTTAATCAATTAAGGTAAGCCTTAAACAAAGCTTGCATTTCCTCTCTTCACCATCACTTTATTGTTCATTCTTTTTCATCATTCAAAAGCTGGTTCAGATTATTGATGTTTTTTATTTTCCTTTAACCTGGACTTCCTAATTCTGTGGTTTTCATTTGTAACTGAACACTCATTTTATTCTACTGCTTTTCTCCATCTATTTCTTTAATCATCAGTCTATTATAGGTTTATGGGCAATTGTACAATATATTCAAATATCTTTCATGGCCAAATAAATAATTACTGAGACCAATAGCTGTACAAAAAGACAACACGTATATACCAAACAACTTGTTCCTTCGTGAGAAAGTTGAAGAAAACGACTGCCCAAATCAAGGTCCGTTAATTTTAAGATGCCTAAACACACTGAGAAATCAGAGCGAAAGGACAGTCTGAGGATGACAGCCCGAGTTAGCCAACTGCATACATGAAATATTAATGGTTAACTACTGTATAAGAGATATGGACACAAGAGGGATGAGACCAAACAATCTGACGAGTGCCACATGCCCACCACAGAGGTAAACTCTCCCACAATAATGTAAAACCTGGTGCAATAATTACGGTACCAGTGACAAGGCTGATACTTCAAATTTACTATATGATCTACTGTACATTACTCCACAAGGCTAAGTAAACTGGAGGTACGCTTCCAGGCCTGTTAGATGGTAGGGCTTCTCTATCATACACAAAATGAATCAGGAAAATAAAAATAACTGGGCTAATTTCGCAATATTAACTAAGCCTTGTCGCAACTTGGGCCTGTAAAATGTATAACGAAATAAATCACTTGAACTCAGCTGAAAAGCCTTTGCAAAACTTACTTTTTATATCTATTATCTATATACCAATATTAATCGCTAAAATCAACTGTAGATACGATTCTGAATGAGCTTCCCAAAACTTCAGCTGGTAGACCGGCATTATACCGTACATTACTAAATCGACTTGATATACGACAACTGCACTCTCAGTTAATAATACGTACTCTGCAGGCAATACTGGATGTCACAGGCTCGCCTTTGGCACGGATCCTTCTTCATGAATGCACAAAAATATGAATTTGGCAAGATAACTTCTCGTCTGCTGAGGCCCAGGGTTCCCACACTTACAGCCGCTTACTGAACACCGTCCGTTGTGCCATCTCTAGTGCTCCTCTTTCCCAGATTCATATTTTTTTAAATGTAAAACATGATGGTACTTATAATTAATAAAGCAATAGGTAACTGACCATTGTTGATAAGGAATTTGTTTTGCAATGTATGGATATAGCGCACTTATATATA